>CAJVQA010003849.1:0-18594 GCA_910591915.1 Cetraspora pellucida | reverse complement strand
CATCTCTTGTTTTACCGAACTGCCTCAGAGAGAAGAGTATAGTTTCTTACAGACTAAGGAATTATACTTACCTCTTGAACACTGCTATAAACCTATAAAGGATCCCTGTAGCCATGTCATTGTTATAGTACTGCTTTTAAGAAGGCCATGATACTGTAATAGTATTAAAGTAAGATTTATCTAAATTTTATTAGTAATTTAAAATAATTATATATAAAAATGTGCCAACTTAGAGAAGTAGATAAGTTATCAACCTTCTAAGTAACAGGTTGTAAGTTCAAAACCCACTACTGGCAAAAATTTAAACAATTATCTGTGTTATAGTAATTAATTTTAATATTTGTAACTATAGTTGCATTAGTATAATTGATAAGTTATAAGGCATCTGTATAACTTTGTTTACACAAAAGAATACAGACTTATACTAAGTAATATAAACTCAAAATAAGTTCTTATAGCTGTGTAAATTTATAAAATTAAAATATAAAAACTTATTTAAAAAGATCCAAATAGAGAAATAATACAGATTTTTAATAATATTACTATAAAGACTAAATTTAAAAAATGAATATTAATATAAAAAAGTTAAACAAATAAGAACTTTAGATAAAGGATATTATCAACCAGGTTGCTAGAATCAAATAAAAAAAAATACTAAACTAAATTTAGTATACTATAGAAAATTACAATTTAATTAAATTATTTGAATTAAAAGTTTAAAAACAAAACAGAAGTACACTAAAATACTAAAAATATATTATAAAATAAAGATTAAGATTCAGATAAACTTTACAAAGATATAGTTTTGTTAAGATTTGCAAAATAAGTAGATTAATTAGCAAAGAGGCTTTTAAGTCTTATTGTTAAATAATATTTTAAAATTGAGATAGTTTATTTTAAAATAAAATAGTTAGAGTTATATGAATACTAATTAGAAAAGACAAAGTTTAAATAAAATACTTATAAGCAAAAGTTAGATATATTAGATAAATAGTAACTTTAAAGCAAAATTCTTAAATAAACAATAACTAAAGTTATATATATAGCTAGTTATACTCTTACTAACTAATAATATACTTTAAAGATATTACTAAAAAATAAAGTTAATTTGGTTAAACAATTGATTGTTTATTATAATAATAAAAAAATAGTTATATATATATATTATAGCTAAAATCAATATTTTTAGTTGGATTAATTATTAAACTGTTAACTATACTAGAAATGAAGACTATTTAAAGTCTAAAAGATATTACATCTAATCTAGTCAATAAATATTGGTTATTGATTGTTTAGATTTTTTATATTACATCTAATCTAGCTAATCAAAATTTAGAAATTGTTAACACATAGACATTAGGCATACTATTGCTCTGCTTGTAGTGTTTTTGGATAATAACTACTACTATTTATAAAATACCAGGTAAATATATAGCATTATGTGTTTAGAGTATATAATAATTATTATATATTATATAAGTAATATAAAGTTTATTAAATACAATTTGGTTTATTTATTTTTATGTTTACTTCTGTATATCTAAAATATTTTAATTACATAATATACAGCATAATTAATAAAAATTTTCAAATTGTATTTTTGATATAATTATTATAAGTATTATATTAATATATTAAAAAGATAATATTTTTTGAGTCAAATATATCAAAAATATAACTTTTGTATTATATTACATAAAAATTAATAGTTTATTACAATGCTTTAGCTAACAAATAAATTAAAAATTATATATAAGAATAAAAGTTTAATCTAATTTATCTGCAACTTAAATTTACTAAAATAGTTAAAGTTCTTTTTTTAAAAAAAAATTAAAATAAGTATTTGTAATCTAAAATTTTATTGATAGTATATTTAGTTAATAGTTGTATTATAACTACAAAAGAAAACTATAAAAATAATATAACTAGCTGCTTATAAACTTTGGTTATTGTCTAATTTAAGTAGTTTGTTTGAAGGTTCTATACTAGCTGCTATATCTGAAACCTACTTGTAAGTTTTCTATTTAAACATTTTAGTTCTTATATTTATTTATCTACTTATATCTATTAATAATCTTAGTCAATATTAGTAAAAATATATTATTGTTACTAAGTTTTTAAAACAGTTCACTTATATAAATAACTTTTAACTTTATATTAAATCTTTCAGAATTTTTTGTATTTTATTCTTACAGTTAACTTGGTAATGCTATAGCTAAAACTAATACTTTTAGTTAGAACTTATTATTAAACTACTATGGCTTTGTAAAGTTTATTCTAATTTCAGTACTTATTTTCTATTATATTTCTATTACTTTAGTATTTAATTTAAGTTCTACTAAGTTTCCAGTTTAGATAACTTAAAAAGATAAATACAATTATATTTTTAGTTTATATATTTTTTAGTATATAATTTTTTTTTTTTAGAGTTTTGACAGTTTGGCTAATTACAACAGCCCTTTCTTAAAAACTAATATATTATCTAGCTTCACAAGTTCTAGCTTTATTTTTTAAATCTAGTCTTTACAATAGTATTGTTAAAAGTTTAGATTACTTTGTTACTTAGATTTTTCAAATAAACTTTCATTTTTCTGATTTTTGTAATTTATATAACTACAAGAACTTATTATAAGTTTATACTGTCTAATATCAGTTTATGTTTTTTTGTATAATAGTATATTACATGAATGTTATATGACCTTTTAGTTATACTAAAATAATACAGATAACAGATATCTTATTTAAATCAATAGCAAAATACAGTTAACTGTAATACAGAAAGAATTTTAAATTTTTATTAACACTAAGATTTGAATTTTAGATTTATTACTAAGAAAATAACAATATGATTATTTTGTTATATTACTATGCCTCTTATTAAAGCTTATTTAGATTTGAATATTTAGTATATAATTTAATAATATCTTATATTTAATTTATAAAATAAATCAAATGTTAATTTTGCAAATTGCTTAGTTAATAGAAAAAAATAAATAATTAATTAATTAGAAAGTTTACAAAAATATAAGTAAATATAATTTTTTTAAAACTATATATACCTAGTAATTAAGTTAATAATATTGTAGTTTAGTTAATAGATTAAGTTTAAAATTTGTTTTGCTATTTTTTTTAGTTAAAAAAATAAATACAATATGTTTTCTATAATTACTTATATGTTTTTTTTTGTTATTTTTTTTATAAACAGTCATGTTAGTGCTTTATTAAGATTTTTGAAATTATTATTGCAATTATATAAATATATCTAACAACTAAGCCTAGTATCACTTAGCTACTCTAATGGCATCTAAGTACAATCTGTTATATTATTTTTAGCAAAGATAAATTGCTTATCTGAATACTTAAAGTCTATAATGAAAAGTTTTTTTTCTTTTATGACAAGCTTCCAAATTGTATTTCTAACTTTCTTATCAATTTGTTTTTTTTTTCTCTTATTTTCTTTTTTTTTATTTCTATTTTTTGCTAAATTAATTATATAATTGTTTATTAATATTAAAAAGAATATCAATAATAATTTAAAAAGTAGTTTTGTATAGAATATCAAGTTTTTAAATTGTTAGTATAAAAGATTTTAAAATAAGTTCTTTAAAAATAAAATTAAAATAAACAATATAAGATAGATATGGGTATAATAGTGTATATGAATATTGTAGTACATCATTAATATCTCATGATTTAGTGATCAAATTTGAATGATTTTTGCACTATATGATTTGTCTTGTCAAAATAAATCAAATGATATAAAAATCATTTAAATCCGACTATTAGATCACAAGATACTATAGTTTAAGTTATTTTTTTTAGCTTTTTTTGTTTGATTTTTAACAAAGTTAACAATAATAATAATAGACTAAGATTATTTATTAAGCAAATAAGCACTTATACATTAAGCAAAATTATTTTTTAAGTCAAACTTCATATAACCTTAAAATTTAGAGAAATATAAGCAACTTTTTATTAGTTGGTATTATGCATCATTGTTATGTTCTAAAAATTAAAATTTGGTACAACATTGTATATTATTGTTTCTAGAAAACTTTAAGAAAAATTAACTGAATGATTATTCTGCCAATTCGATAAATAATTAATTTCGGTATGATCAAAATATTGTTTATTATTTGCAAAGATAGTCTAAAGCCTAGTACATAGCTAATCAATTTATAATTAATTTTTATGTGAAACTACAAGGCTTCAAATGATTGATAATTATATTTTTAGTGACAAAAGTTTACATGTTATTTAATCTTAGCTTTAATTAATATCATTTCTTACTATTATTATTATATGATAGTAATAAATAAGAATTTGCTTAATATTAGTAATATTATTTAATATTAGTTAAATAATAAAAAATAAATGTTAATTACTTAATCTAGCATGACCACCAAGATCAGTTACATGTGGAGTTTTAATGATTAATATGAAGATTTCTGTATGATTAATATATAAATAATTTTAAAAAAAAAACTTTTGATTTTCTTTTTTTCATATTTAAATCTTAAAGAAAATTTTTTGTAATATATCAAAAATTAATTAATATTAAATAGTTAAAAGAGGCATAGATTCAGGGAATGCAAGGCATGATAATTTTTTAAAAACACAGTAAAATGTCAATAGATAATAAGCTGTGCATATTTCTTTGTTCTTATTTTTAGTAAGCAGTTTTTTTTTATTAATCTTGAAAAATGAATGTTTATTTCTTTAAAGGTATATTTACTCAAAATTTATTAATATTTAAAAGAATGGATCTTATTGATGAATGTAAAACTGAAGAGACACAAGAAAAATTAAAAAGTTTGTAAAACTAAAGTTTAGAACTAGGTTATAGTAAACTAGATCACTTATATCAAAATGGTTTAGTCAGTTAGATTAGAATGCAATTAATCAATAATTGTCTGTAATTTAATAGAGGCCCAACTTTTTATAACATATTTAGAAGAATACATGTTTGCATTCTATTTCTATATTGTATTTAGTATGTTGATCCTCATTATACGAAAAGTTTTTAATAATAAATATATAATTAATCTTGAACAACTAATTTAATATAATGCTAAGTAGAAAATAATACTTAAGTTAAAAAGCAAACCATATTTGTACAAATAATATCAGTAAATGTTATTTTAATATAATATGCATAAATATTATTAGTACAATACAATAATCTATATCATAAAAATAAATAAAAAAGAATGTTATATATCAATGATAATATAAATTAAGTCATACCTTTTTGCATATTTCTAATTAATAGAAAAAATAAATAAATAAAATGCATAGTATAAACCTGCATTAAAAAAAAAAAGAAAGAAAAATATTACTAAACAGTAATCAATCTGTAAGACAAAATGCAATTCAAAATGCTCTTCAAGAACTTAAAAATTCTCAAACCAATCTTAAGCTACCAAGTTATAGAAGTATTACAAAAAAATTTGGCATCTCAAAAACCTCTCTAAGATGTGCCATTAAAAAATAACAACCTTCTTGATCGCTCAGACCCTGTCAAAGTCTTAACCAACTATGAAGAACAACAGTTTGTCAATTATTGCTTAAATATACAGAAGCTTGGTTTTGGATTAACAAGATTAGAGGTAAATTACTGTATGATGGAGATTGTTACAACAACTTGTTAGTTACTGTTTAAATATGCAAAAGCTTGGTTTTGGATTAACAAGATTAGGAGTAAATCACTGTGTAATAAAAATTGTTTATCAAAGCAATTAATTACACCTCTTTAGAAAAAGTGAGCCAGGTCAGTCATGATAGGAATGATTTATAAGAGACCACTCAGGGCTTTCATTTCATGTCTTACAAGCCTTAAATAAAGCACAAGCTTAAAGAGCTAACTCTGTTGTTATCAGAGATTACTTTCAAAAGCTTCAAAAAATAATTAAAAATCACTTACTTATGCCAGATTGAATTTGGATCATAATCTTTTTTTTCCTTTTGTTTCTTTTTTTTTTTTTTGTCTTTTTTTCATACCAATTTTTTTTTTTTAATTATATTTAGGACAAGACAGGATTTATTATTAATCCAACTCTTTAAAAAGTTATCTCAAAAAAGGATTCCTATTAAGTTTATCAGATTTCACATAAAAACTTCCAAGAACATATTTTAGTATGTTCAACTATCTTAGCTGCCAGAACATATATACCACCATTAATCATCTTCAAGAGAAAACACATGATTCCTGGTCTTTTGAATGGTGCATTTGCAGGTTCTGTTATGGGGTTTACAGATACAGGATATATGAAAGAATGTCTTTTTCAAAAATACATTAAATATTTTATTCATTCAATACCACCTACCTGTCTTGTTCTATTAATTCTTGATAGTTATAAAAGTTATATTAGTTATACATATATTTAACTTATGTTTTAATAATAAAATTCTCCTGTATATACTCTTACCCCATATAATCTATATACTTTAACCTACAGAACTTTCTTTTGCTCAGCTTAAAAAAGCCTACAATAAAGGCTATGAGCAGCTCTGTTTAGATAATAATAGTGAATTAGTTACAAAATATACATTTACTAAAATTTTTGGCTTGGCTTATATTAAAACCTACACATCTATATCTATTTGTAATGTTTTCAAAACAACTAGAATTTGGCTGTTTAACTCAAATGCAATTAGTTCTGACTGTCTTGATCCTTCTCTAGCAACAGAACAATTCGATATTTTGCCAATTCAACCTATATTAGCTTCATCATCTTCATAATTTTCTTTAACACAATCTTAATCTATATCAACTTATCTGTTACAATCTTTTAACTTAGATCCAAGTTCTAACTTTATCATTAATAAAAAAAAATCATTGAAAATAGAGGTTGAATCACTTAATATTAAAGTTAATCAGTTAAAAGCAGAGTTAAAAGCAATAAAAGATGAATTGGCAACTTTAAAAAATTCTGGCATCTGTTCTTTATGTTTAGCACTCAAGTATCCTCTTCTTTATATCTTTTAAATAGCTAAAAATTCAGATCAAGTTATAATTCAACCTGAAGCATAGCTACAAAAGAGAAAAAAAAAAAACTATGCTATTTTTCAAACTTCTTATAAATGAAGCATCTCTTAAGTTATTGAAAGATGTGAAGAAAAAGGCCAAGAAAAAAGCTAATGAAATTAAGCAAAAAAAAGAAGTTGTCATACAAAAAAGAATTGATAGGACACAAAAAAAGAAAGAATTAAAATGTGCAAGAGAAGAAAAACAATTTATTAAGAAAAAGAACAATAAATAATTTACATATGCAAGTTTGTACATATCAGGTAACAGATATCAGAATAGGTAGTTAGTAAAGTAGTACTGTGCAATTGTACAGATGTATGAAAATTAAGCCTCTGTTATAAAATAATTATCAGTCATGCAGATATTTGAATAGTGTATATTTTTGTATATGTACTAGTAATGGTAAAGTTAATTGTTTTGTGATCTGATATGAACTATAAAAATATCTGCATAATCTAACAAAGGAGTAGTTTGGCCTATTGTATATGGTATGTAATTACAAGTAAACCTGTTTTTAATGTTTAAGATTAGGCAAGTGCAAGCATTGTTTTTTTTCATATAAAGTTGTGAAAAAATTATAAAAAATTTTTTTCTTTACAAACCATATATTTATTATAATTTCTACATATTTTTCACAATTTGCATTTTCATACTGTATTAAATTTACTATATACCAATATAAGTAAAATAATCATTATACATAGTGCACCATTTTTAGTATATCTCTTAAAATTTATAAATTTTGAACAAAATTAAATTGACATTAGTAGAGTTTTTATTTGTATATTAAAATTTTTTAATTTTGATAAAAATTATTATTTTTAAAACTTAAATTAATATATTTTAAAAAAAATTTATAGATTTTTATATTATCTTTTAGAGTTTATTTTTATCAAAATTAACTGCATCATTATATTTATATCTACTTTATATAAAAAATTAAAACAGAATAATAAAAAATTTTGTTAATTAGATTATTTTTTTTTTGGTATTAAAATGACCTCTTAGGTCTGAGCTTTTTATTAATACTTATAGCAGATATATGTTTTATATAAACATATCTATAATGAACTATTAAACGAGTGTACAACTAGTTATACGAATAACTTTTCTATATTACCTATTTAAGAAGTCTGCTCGAGGGTTCCCCACCAGTTGCCATACCTAACACCCCTGCTTAGGTGTTCTATTTAAACCCTTTGATCTAATTCTAGTATTAATTTCACTAGGTCACAAACCCAGATCTATTCGCTATCAACCATAGGACTATAATCTTTAGGCTATTTTTATCCTTGAAATAAACCTACCAGAGTGAGCTATATTCTCTTTTACAGCTAACCTGGTTTGATGCTATGGCTGAAACCAACACTTGCAGTTAGGATTACCTCTTAAACCACTATTACTCTTGTAAAGTTCATTCAAACCCTGGTATCCATCTTTTTAACTTTTTCTTCATCATCCCCTACTAGCCCAACTCAGAACTAACTGACTCCTTAGACTCCCAATCCAGATGGCCTGGTATGATATACTTATGTATTTTTTTCCTTTGGCAATTCTGGCAGCCTGGTTGGTCATGTGCTCCTCTACACATCTTTGTTATCCAGTTTTATCTAACAGTTCCTATGAAGGTGTTTCATGGGCTTTTATCAGTCCAATGGCATTATCAAAAGTTTGTGCTACCTTTTTACTTAGGATTTCTAAGTAAGTTTCTGTCTCTTCAGTTTCTTAGCCTTCTACGCTCAGTGGTCTTATCATAGGTTTGCCTGAAGCCTTATATGATACTGGTTTTACATTCCTCTATGTATATGTACTGTGTAATATTACACTTTACATAGATGCCCCAAGCTCCCAATGTTAGGTAGAACCCAACTTGGTGTACTTAAAATTACAGATGCCTAAAACCCAACTGATCAGCAAGAGACAGTTATCATAATACAGGTATAATTTTCAAAATTCATCATCTATGGGAATTGAACTTTAGATCTGCTACTTGAGAGTTGACAACCTATCTACTTCACTAGGTCATCACACTTTTGTTAATTAGATTATATTTTTGTTAAATATTAAAATTAAATAAGGCTTTAACTTTAGAATCAATAGCATAGCAATTATGCTTTAAGGTTACAAATTATAAGGCTGTTAGTTCAAATTTTAGTAATAGTAATTGTAAAAATATATTTTTAAAAATAAAGAACTGAAACATCATAGGACCAAAAACTCAAAATGTCAATAAATAGACTTATTTTAAAAATAACAAATAAGGGAAATAGCACTTATTATATAAATATACCCCCCTAGGGAAATGTCAATTGATTATGTTTCATATCCCAGAGTCAATTTTTTGACAATTACAAGTTTTAAAGTAATTAATAATATAATTATATAAATCTTACATATTTTATAACCCCCTTGTATATTTTTATATACCCCTTGCATAGTTATGCATGGTTATGCATATCTATATATAAATATGCATAAATATGTATAACAATGCAAGAGGTACATAAAAATATGCAAGAGGTTATAAAATATATAAGATTTATATAATTATATTATTAATTACTTTAAAACTTGTCATTATTTTATTATTCAACTCTTTTCACTGATTCTCATTTTCTATAAACAAACAAAAAACAAAAAATTTTTACAGCAAAACTAAGTCACAGAAGTCAACAACAAATACAAGAAAGAGAGAAAAAACAGGAGCTCCACAACTAGCAACATTTTAAACAAGTGTAAGCTAGAGAAAACAAGCAGAGGCACATATTACAGAAAGAAAGCAACTAATTTCTGCGTTAACAAAAACAAAAAACAAAAAGTGGGCACTCTACAGAGACCTAGTATTGCAGATCACCAAAACAAAACAACAACAACACGTGCACGTGAAAATATCAACAAAGTAAACAAAGCACTAAAAAGGCAATAAGTAGTAGTCTATAATAGCAGTATAGCAATATAAACAAATAGATACAAATTTCATATGAGTTACAGAAGTAGTATTAGATAATCAGATTATCATAGAATATCTAGAAAAGTACAGAGGTCTATTTGAGTGACAGGAGAAAGAAATTATAGAAAGCCTAAGTGAATTAAATATCTTTATGCTAAAGCAAGATATAGAAATAGCAAAGCACTTAGGTATCACAAAACCAGAAACAGTATATATTGTCAGACAGGCAATAGAAGTATACAACTGGAAAGAGTATCAAGAAGCAATCGGCAAGAAAGATAAAGCAAGTAAAATTAGCATCCCAAGTATGCTAGAAAGAACAGCTAAAGAGGTATTTAGCAAAAAGCTTGCATTAATACTATTAGAAACAGAAACAACAGATTATAAAAATGAGAAACTAGAACAACAAATTCTAAGCTTTATCAACAACCTAGAGGAAGGAAATCCTAGTAGCTTAGAAGAAAAAGAGGAGTATATAGATAAGAATGAAAATAAGAGAGAAAAAGAAAGAGAGATTAATGACAAAGAGGGTAATCAAGAAGATATAAATAAAGAAATAGAAATTATAGAGACAGAGAAGATAGAAGAGAAGAAAGCCTTAAAGAATAGGAGCATAGAAGAAAGAAAGCCACGAGAACCTGCAAAGGAAAAAATGCAAAGTACAATATGGGATCTTCCATATAATATTAATGCAAAACAAATAGCTAAACTGGTCAAAAAAATAGGAAAACCTGATGAAATACATATACAACACAGTATGAATAAAAAAACCCGAGCAGAAATAGAATGGAGTACAGCAGACCAAGACCTTAAAGATAGGCTAAAAAGAATCTAGGTATTACCACTAAGAAGCGGCCACTTAGCAAGAATAACAGTAGGAAGAAGTAACAGTTCAGAACTCGAAGAAAGAAGAAGAATCCATGCTAGAATTAAGAAGCTGCCTAGCTATACAAAAGAAACTCTTTTGCTAAGACAGTTGAGAAACATCAATGCAAAAGCAGTACATATCTTCTTGAACAAAAATGGTAACCAAAGAAGCCAGGCCATAGTTGAATTTGAAAATGAAGAAGACAAAGAAAGAGCGATAGGTAGAAGAATAAAGTACTTTAATCATAGTCTGGAATGGGAGACTGAAAGAAGTTATGAAAATAGAGAAAGGTTAGGTACTGGAAACGAAATGTCTAACAGAATTTCCAAAAGAAGAACTCAAGAACAAACTCAGCATACAACAAGAGAAAAAAATAATAAAGAAAATTGGAATATTACGAGTTCGAGGGAAAAAGAGAAGAAGAAAGATATGGAAACTAGAAAAAAGAAGAAACAAGATAAAGAAAATGAAGAAAAAAAAGAAGCAATCGAAGAAATCCTTCAGAGATTAGTAAAAGAAGTTAGAGAGAAGCTATATAAGGAGGTGTTAGAAAATACGAGGAGTAAAGCAGATACTCCCTATCACTTCTAAGATAGTCGCCACAGTTGTTTATAAGAATGTACCTACAGAGAGAAGGCTCAGCTCAGTAGGAATGAAGTCAAACAAGAAAGAGCCAGTGAGAATAGAAATGACTAGTGAAGAAGAAGATCAATATAAAACAATAAGATTGGGAGTACATAATATAAACAGCATCAAAGGAAACAGTTATAAGCTTTAAGAGCTACTAGACTATTGTAAAGCTCAAAAACTTAATGTAATAGGAATAACAGAAACCAACGTAAAGGAGAAAGAAGCAAAATTTATGAAGATACAAAAAGAGGGTTATAAAGATTATTGGTCAAGTGCAGATCTAAACAAACATAAAGGCTCAGGAGTAGGCGTATTAGTAGACAATGAGTGGAGCAAACATATTACAAAGATAAAAAAACCAAACGCATACCTGATCAAAACAGTATTCACATTCAAAAAAGCAGCAATCATATGCTGGATAATGTATCTGCTACCAAATGATAGAAACTTACAAAAGGATATTCAAAGAATTATAACACAAGTTGTATGCATAGCTAAAAGAAACTCTCATTACATCATAATAGGGAATTTCAACAGAATACTAGACTCAGAGCTAGACACAACAAGCAGCTTAAAAGAAAAATGTAAGAAGCTTCTACTAATAGAATGATTAAAAAGTATTGGATTTACAGAAACATTTTGGCATTGCAATCCAACACAATGAAAGTTTACATGGTCCAATAGTGTAACTAAGACAAGAATCGATCAAATATGGGCAGCAAGTTCTCTAAAATTAGGAATAGAAAACAGTGACATCGAGAAGATGAAGATTATAACAAATAGTGATCATAACTTAGTATGGGCAGAAATAGACCTATGCACAGTACTAAAATTTGTACAAAAAATAAGAAGAACAGAAGATGTGCCTAGGCAAAGAATTTTTATATACAAAGAGGCAACAGAGGAGATATGGGAAGACTATAAGACAACATTAGAAAAAATCTTACAAGTAAGACCTGAACTAAATACATAAAAACAGAAATACAAGAAGAATACCTTAAAAGAAGACCTAAAAATAGAAGAAGAAATAAATGAAAAATGAGAAGTAATAGAGAAGTCAATTTTAAAATCTGTTTCCAAACACATACCTTCTAAGATGATAAAATACAGACCAGAAGAAATAAAGAAACATATAGATAGGTCTCACCTCTTTAAAGACACTAAGAATCTGAAAAAAATAACTTGACGAGCAGTGAAAGAAGTAGACCAAAAAGTAGAGAAAATCAATAAGCTGCTAATGAATATCCAAATTAACCTGATCAATGAAAGAAATGAAATAATGATACTACAAATAGAGGAAATTTGGACAACAGAATGAATTAAAGAGACAAAAGGTTGGATAAAGACATTGGAGTGAAAACTTAAAGAAGAAGAAAGAATAAGAATCGAATGAAATATTATTAACAATATAGAAAAAAGATATAGTCTAATTGGAAAAAAAGATAAGCTCATGCTGAATAGCATCCTGGAAAGATCTTAGAGAAAGATAGTCATTGACAAAGTTATGAAAGAAGCCAGTATAGACACACATGGAACATTAATAACAGAACCAAGCCAAGTTAAAAAAGAGGCAGATAGTCATTTCAAAAATCAGTTCAGGAAGAGAAGGCATCTTTTTGATAAGCTCCCTGAAGACTGGGAAAAAGAATATGAAGCCAAAGCATAGATCAAAGAAGAATGGTTCAGCAAAATACTAGAACCAATTCAGGAAGAAGAATGAAAAGAATGCCTAAAGATAGCAAAAAAGATACTGCTTCAGGAGTATCAGGCATTAGCTACACAATGATACAAAAGGCAGAGCCAAAAGCATCAAGCAAATTTATAAATCTGTTAAATAAGATTCTAAAGAGTGGTGTCTTTTCAAAAAGGTGGAAAATAGGCCAAATCTTCCCAATACCAAAAATGGAAGAATGGGAGCTTTCTTTGGCAAACACAAGACCTATAATACTTCTAGAAACATTTCGAAAAAGTCTAGTATGCATAGTACAAAAAAGGCTAAGTAAAGTGCTTATAGACCATCAAATCCTGAAGAAATACAACTTCGCAGGACTGCCAGGTGAAAGCACAGGAGCCCCAATACATGCGCTAAGTAATATATTAGAAGAAGTCAAAGAAGAAGGTAAAGAGTGCTGGTTGTTATTGCAAGACATCAAAAAAGCCTTCGACTTAGTTGCAATGGAAAGCATTGAAAGAGCACTTAGAAAAATAAAGATCCCAAAAGGAGTCTCAAAGTTCATACTAGAAATATACAGTAAAAAAAAGATTCAAGTAATTACCAAATTTGAACTAACAGATAGCTTTGAAGCAGAAGATGGAATTGACTAAGAAGAAGTAATATCTCCCCTTATATAGAGAATAATTTATGACCCTTTATTATGTAGAATACAAAATCTAAAAAAAGGCTACAATATGACTGTCCAAGGGGTACAAAGAGAAATAGGTCAGAACAAATATACAGAAGATCTAAATATAAGCTGCCTAGCATTCACAGATGATACAACATTTATAGCAGACTTACAATGTAATATGCAAGAGATACTAGACAAAGCAAACGAGTTCTATTGCATAAATAATATAGATATAAACTCTAAGAAATCAGAGCTAATAGTAGTAAACACAAAAAAAGAAAATTCACAGAAGTCTATAAAGCTAGGAAGACAAAGATCAGAAGTCAAAACTCTAAATAAAGAAAAAGTGGCAAGGTTCCTAGGAGTCTGAATCACAGCTCAGGACATATATAAACATTGTATATGCAAACTTAAAAAGGAGATATATACTTTCACAAGTATTGTCAGAAACAAAAAAATATCGATCGAACAGATGAAATATCTAAACAACAATGTACTGCTATCACGATTAGAGTACAGAGCAAATATATGCCTATTGGAAAAAAAAATATGTGATAAAATCCACCAACTGGTCGTTAGACTAGCAAAGTGGAAAGCTGAACTAGCATCAACAGCAGCAAATAGTATAGCATGTTATAAAGAATTACTAGGCATTAAAGGTTTTTGGCAAAGACATACTGAACATATAATCACAGAATGGTTAATTAGAATTAATAATGTAGGAATCTTGGGACAATCAACACTAGTAAGAATCCAAAAAGCACAATGAGACCTGTGCAGCTCAGAACCAATATAGTTGTTAGAAACAGGTATCTTGGAGATGTGCAACTTCAAACACAACCTCAATGCAAGAATATTAAAATTGGCGAATAAGCTAAATATAGAGATTAGGACAGAATACATGTTTGAGGACTGGTGGCTATGCCAAGAATGAGATAAAAATTCAAAAATGATTATAGAATTACTTCAAGAGTATGGAAAAACCAAAAACTGTGAGAAACTAAGAAGTATCAGATTGCATCATACAGAGCAACTGTTAGATTTGAAGGGTAAAAGATTATTAACGTGGCAACAAATCAAAAGACTTTTGGGCCAAAAAGCAAGCAGAAAAAAAGCAAGTTAGTTTCAAGAAATAGAAAGCATCATGATGATAAATAGTCAAACAAGACTTGTAAAAGAATGCTTCTGTACACAAGACCTGAACCATCAAGCTCTGGTACCACATTTAGAAACAATTTCACCTAAGAGAAATAAATATGAATGAGTACATATTAATAAAGATAAGGAAAACCAACCAATAATAGGAAGGGTAGTAAGAAAAGAACCCCATACTACAGAGATCATGTGTTATGAAAATGACAAGCAAAGTAGGCTTCAAATAAGAAAGAAAAAACCAAACCAAGAAGAAAAAGAAAGGCACAACAAGGGAGTCAAAAGAGTCAAAACAGAAAAACTTACTGATATTACACAGTGGGTTAATTCTGCAAACGGAGAAGCCACTTTACTACTAGAAACAGAATATTTTACAATCAGAAGAAACAAGCAACTAATAACTAAAAAGGAGCTAAGACTAATGCAAGAGAAAGAAAAAAATATGAGTATAGTAATAGAAAGTCTAAGTACAATTTTAATAGATAGAATAATAAGAAACTATAAAAAAAGAAATGAGCTAAAGGTGGCACTGATAGAAAACTGGAAAGAAGATGAAATAGTCTTCTATACAGATGGCTCTTGCAGAATAGTAAATAATAGAAAAGTACTAGGTTATAGAGTAGTGCAGATAGATAGAAAGGGAGGGGTTGTAAGAGATACCAAGAGGAGAATCCAGAACTGGATCTCATCTACAAGATCTGAACTTATGGCAATGCTAAAAGCTCTTTTAATGACACCTCCTAAATGCAAGGTAGTAATTAGATCAGATAGCAGTATAGCATTGTCACTAGTAAAAAAGATACTTAGTACAGTAAGAATAAGAGAATGGATGAAAATAAGTAATATGACAATTTTAAGCGTAATAAGAGAAGTAGTTTTAGAAAAAAATATAGAGCTAGTATTAGAAAAAGTAAAAGCCCATTCAGAAGACAGATGGAATGACAGAGCAGATAAAAACGCAAAAGAAGGTAGTGAAAATTGTGATACAATAGAAATAAATCAAGTAATGACCAAGAATATGATCCTTCAACCAATATGGAGAGAATTGGAGATAAAATATGCTTCAAGAGAACTTATTAAAAATATTTTAACAACAGCTGCTAGAGCTGAATGGACCTTCAACCAAGAAGCACAAGACGAAATACACTTAAAGCGAATTAGCCAAAAGAACTGGAGTATTTTCTATACACTAATTAAAAGACATAGTAAACTACAAGGGCATAATAGAAAAGAAAATAGCAAATGGAAATTCTGAATAAAATGCATCAACAATCTGCTTTCTTTTTTAGCAAAAAGGAGGATGCATAGTCCAAAGCTATACTAAGATAGTTGGTGCCATAAGTGCTTAGAGACAGAAGAAACAGCAGAGCACTTAACTATATGCTCCCACGATAGAGAAGCCTGGTTAGAAAAAGAAAGAGAGATTCTTAGCAAAATATAGAACGAATTAAAAGAAAAAAAGAGAATACTAATAAGTAAAGAACAGTTTATAAAAACATTTATACCAAGTAATATAGAAGAATATAAAAGAAGACACATAGAAATGGCAAGAGGACTTTTGGTAGATGATGTAATAACCTCACTTAAAAAAGAAGGCATATCAAGCACCAAAGCTAAGAAAACAGCAGTTACTTTTCTTGATAAGTGGTTGGAGTTCTTTCAAAAAAGAATCTGAAGAGAGTGATGCACAATAGTCAATAAATGGGAAAAGAAAATTGGCATTACTCGAATAATGAAGAAACTGAGCAATAATAAGAAAGAAAAGAAGAGAGATAAAAGAAAAAGTAAAGAAGAAGAAGGATAAAGCAAAGGCCTAGAGAAGATAATGACTGAAGAAGACATATCAAATAATAGGAGAAAAACAAAAAAAAACTGGATGGAGATTCTAAGTATCACAAATACAGAAGTTTATAGTTGGGTACAAAAAGGTACTCATGAAAGTTGGAATACGAGCTAAAAGGTAGTTACTGACAGGCAGCAAACCCTAACCGCAGAGCTAAGTACATCTCCTCTTTCTAAGAGAAGAAACTTAAGAAGGTAAAGTTTGCTATAGCAGGTCACACTTAGGTATCACTAGGACAACCAGGTGGGTCACTCTTTAATATAAATATCTAAATAGGTAAACCTTGTAAAATGAAACAAATTTATTATAAAATTACAAAGGATTAAATAAAGTAGTGACAGGACTGCTGAATTTAAAAAAAAAAAAAAAAAAAAAAAAACTTTAAAACTTGTAATTGTCAAAAAATTGACTCTGGAATATAGAACATAATCAATTGACATTTCTCTAGAGAGGTTATATTTATGTAATAAGTGCCACTTCCCTAATCTGTAATTGAGAAAACATATAGTAAAGAACACAAGTTAGAGTTCAATTTAAAATAACTAAAGTTATAAGACATAATGTGAGACTAAAAGTTTGATACTTATAAATACTACATATACATATGGCTATAGCCAGTTCTAAACAGAGATTGGTGAAACATTCTGATCTTAGCAGAGGTTGATATAATAAATCATTTCTAAAAAGTTTTAAAATATAAATTAGGTAAAATTAAGATCCAGTAATTTTTAATATTAAGAATATTGTTCAAAGACATATACAGATACTAAAGATTTTAGTAAGATTGTTAAAGAAGAAAAAAAATTAGATAAGGTTTTGACAGTATTATTGTAAAACTAGACTAAAAAATAGATACTAATATGAAAAAATTAGACAAACAAAAACTTTTAAATAAGAGGTATTACCAACTAGGCTGCCAGATCAAATCAGTAAAAAAGAATATTAAACCAAACTTAATATATCAAAAACAGGTTACAGTTCTTCTAAACTATTTAAATTGAAAGTCTAAGAACAAAGCAGAAATATATTAAAATATTAAAAATATATTATAAAGTAAATACTAGGATGTTAATAAACTTTATAAGAATAAGCCCTTATTAATAGTTTATAAAATAGGTAGATAGTTAACAAAAAGAGCCTTCTGAGACTTACTGGCAAGTGTTATACTTTGAAATATATAATAGTCTAAAAACTAATACAAAAAACAAAAGTACTATACTGCTCAAATAGTATACTAATTAAGTATATATAAAAAGTTTAGTAATAGTTAAAATACTTAACAGAATAGATTATTAGAGGATTTAAATAAATAATTTTTAGAAAATTATAGATACAGCATTTAGTATAGACCTTAGAACAGACTACTTAAATAGGCAACCAAAGTTGTATATATGACTAACTGTATTTTCATCTTTATAAAAATAGTTGTATACTAACTTTAATATATTAATAAAATAACTACTAAAAAGTCTGTAAAACTTTTACCAGATATTTTATTAAAAGTATTTTTAAAGCTTACAATTTTGTACTATAGTTATTACAAAAATAAAATAATAAATAAACTCTATTAGTTTATCATATTAACTAAAATTCAACTTAGCTATACTTTAATTATAATTAAAAATCTATCTACAACCTTACTAATTTTAAGCTTAACCAAATTTTTTATTTTTATTTTTTTATTTTTTTATTTTTTTATTAAGGTGACCTCTTTGGTCTTTTGACTTTTATTAATTACTTATCAGTATTGTGGTTCAATGAACCACTACAGGA
>CAJVQA010003848.1:0-18595 GCA_910591915.1 Cetraspora pellucida | reverse complement strand
TGTAAGTGTTGTTTAAGAAGATTGAATATTTTTCTAGAGAAATCTGTTTCAAGTTGGGTTTTAGGTTTCATTACTTCAGAAATAGGAAAGTTGGTAAGCCAGTCAAATGTTGAATTAGCTTTAATGTTATTTGGATTATTAGAAATATTAAGTTGTTGTTTGTTTAAGGATTGTTTTTGTTGTTGTTCTTCTGACTGAGTTTGTTTAAGTTGTTTTTGTTATTGTTGTTGTTGTTATTGATCTTGATTGTTTTGTTTTTGCAGTTGTTGTTGTTGATTTTGATTGCTGGATAAAGTGTTATACAAAAATTAACTAAAAAAATAGTTTATATAAAAACCCTTATAACTATTTATTTTACTAAGACAACCTGTTCTGATGGCTTATATAAACTTATTTAGCTTAATAGTTTATATATATTCTGTAAATATTATATCTTTAAAACTTAAATTTACTAAAAAACTGTACTAACAACCTTTGGCTTTCAGTTTCAATAATTTAATTTTCTTGCAGTTTTTACTACTTTAACCTGCCTTATACTCTTAATTAAAGTTGTACTATACATTTGTCTAGTTAAAATAAGATCTAGATAAAAAGTTTTGATCTAATATTGACCAAACTACAGCTAAATTCATCTTTTATTCTCTTATGAAACTTTTTTTTATTTTTTATTCTTACTCTAATTCTTTTTTCTTTTATACAAATTTTGTATAACTATATAATTATTTCTCAATCTATAATTTATTAAATTACACTAAAATTTTGTAACTTATCTATTAATAAAATTTTATTAAACATAATCTTCTATTCTATATCTGGTTTTTACTAATATTATACAACAATCTGTACTTCAAATTCTATTTGTATCAAGTATCTATGTCACATTGTAACCTTAGTTACTTTAGTTATACCTTTATACTATTTCAATAATACCCCAACACTATAACCTTCATCTTTAACTATTATCTTTGTAAAATTACTTACAATTATATTATTAATTTAGAAAAATTTATAAGTCTTTAATAAAATTTTTATTCAACTTATTATTATTTAATAATACCTACCTTAAGTCAACAAAAGCCTAATACAGTAGACCTTAATTGTTTCTATCAAAACTTTTCTAATAGTTTTGAAATTACCCTTTATGAAGAAGATAATAATAACAAGACTTACTCAATTCCTTCTAAGTTCAAACTACTACTTATTTAACAAAAAATCTTAAATCAAATAAGCTTATTTATTTCTTTCAAACTCCTACCTCTACTTTAGTAATTACTTGCTTTTGTAGCAAATACTACATCAAATTTATTTCAAACTCAAATACTAATTATATTCAATTTACTGAATTTACAATTGCTCATATTAATAGCAATTCCAAAAAAATCAACAAAAAAATTCAAGAACTTATAACTAACTTCTCTTTCTTTACTGACAGTATTTCTTTATCTCTTACATCTAATATATATTATTATACTTGTCTTAAATGCTCTCTTCTAATTGGTTGTACCAAAAGAAATAAGTGACATTATCTTACTAAAAAATATATTTTATAAAAATAACAAAGTCTATGATCTTACTAAGAAAAACCTTACTCAAACTTTTTAAAACATCTTACATGAATCTTCTCAAACTACTAATCCTCTTACGGTCTCTTTTCACCAAACCTCAACTTCTTCTGATCTTATCAATTCTTTTTTTTCTACAACTACCAATACTAATCTTATTTTTAACCAACTACTTATTACTAATACTCTTAATATTTCTAATTTAAATTCTAACAATTCTAACAATACTAACCAACTTAAAAATATTTTTAACAAACTTTCATCTCAATTCTATTCTAATATTCTCAAATCAAAATCTAATCCTACATATAACTGGGTTACAAATTTCCTAATTACTGAAGAAATATAATCTAACAAAAAACTACAAACTTCATTTTTTCTCTAACTTTTTATTTTCTTTAAAAAATTTTTTTATGATTTTTATTCTGGCAAAGAAATTAAGCCAGCTACTGCTACTTAATCTCTACTTAAAGTTTCATTCTATTTTATTATCTATATTATAATTAGATAACAGTTTGAATTTTTAACTAATCTTATATATAACAGTAATTCTAATATCTATAAAAATGCTACTATTTCTTTTGATTTTCTCAAATCTATTTCAAAAACTTTATCTTTAAATTTACAACCATTTTCTTTATCAAACTTAACTACCTTGAAATCTTCATTTTACTAGTTACTATTTCTCTATATACAGCTTACAATCATCTTCAACTCTGCCTCAATCTTGCTTGTCTTCATATTTTTTTATCCAATAACTACCAATCTATCAATTACCAAAAATTTGCTAAAGACTTTTAGCTTAAACCTAAAAGATTTAAAATTGAATCTTTTATACAAAAACTAATTTTAAACAAAAATATATTATTATTCAGTTAGATGCTAGATTCAATATCAAAATTTACTTTAATATTTTCAAAACTCTTTTTTATAAAAGATTTTGTATTTCCTTATTAAAAAATTTTCTTGATTACTTTAACTTCTGGTTTGATATCTACTATTCTCTTTATAGTAAACAATTTTCTTCTAATATTGATAAAGAAAAAGTTTGCATCTTTCTTAATATTCAATTTTGTTAACATTATATTCTTTAATTATTTAAACATCTTTCTGAAATATATACTTTTAAAAAACCTAACTCATTTCAGAAATAACATGAAGAAGCATTTTGTATTACTAATTTTTATTGTCTTATTTATAAAAACAAAGAATATCAATATTTTAATAATAAAAAATTTTATGATAGCACCAAGCTATTCAATAATATTTTAACCAAATCTCACCTATTATTTTCTCTTTAGAATAATAAAACTTGGATTTATCTAACTCTTAACACTATATTATTCTACCAAAATAAAGAATATGCTGTTTTATTTAATCAATTCATCTCTACCAAAGCTCCAGACAAACTAGTTGATTAAGCTGAAAACTTTGTTTATAAACAAAACAAAATAAAAATTAATTCTAAACATTACAACTATTACTTCTACTGTTGTCTCTCTCTCTATTACCAAACTGCATTTGAAAATTATAACATACAGTCACTGTCTAAGGAGGAGGCTATTAACTTACTAACTAAAAATATTATTGATACTAAATTTCTTGCCCAAATTATTACATACTTTGATATTATCAAAAACCAAAAGCCAACCTATATACAAATTATAAAATATTTTAATAATAATGCCTATCTAGTAGCTAAAAAAATTTTATCAAAAAAATTTAATCTCAACTTTCAACCTGTTTTCATCTTAGACTCCCTTTTTTTACAATCTTCTTTTTAAGTTCTTTGTTTTCTACAACCAATATTAAAGCAACCACTACTTTATTAAAAACATACCTATTGTAGTTAGTAAAAAAAATAAGATAAGTAGGCAAATGAACAAGCCTATTTATATAAAAGATCAGGATAATAACAGTTAGACCTAATATACAGAGCAGACTATAATATCTTGCACAGTTGTGAGAACTAAGCATATAGTAATCAATCCTGTAAAAGAAAATTTTAAAAGATCATTTACAACATCTTTAATTTTTTATAATCTATATACATACTTTAACAAATTTCTTCTTTATTATAATTTATCACTTCTCTCTCATAGTCAAACTGTTCAAGCCTTAATTCATCATATTGATAAATATATTAACAACAAAACAGTATCTAGTATCACATTTTTTATTAATTCATCTTACAATAAAACCCACATATACCTTCTTAATAACACTTTTTTGCCAAATTATATTGTTATTACTCTATATTTTTTTCTATATTCTATAATCTTTCTCTCAGATCTAATTCTTTTAATTCTACTTCTATCACATCTAATTTATTTTTCAACAATTATTCTTTAAACTCTTATTGTAATTCTTCCTTACTTTCATCTAATTCAACTTCATGTCATTTCAATCTAACTATTACTATACACAATGTTAGAGGCTTTAATGAACCTACCAAAAGAAAAACATAGCAAACTTATTGTTTCAATTATAATATATCCATTGCAAATATTACAGAAACTAAAATTTTTGATAAATTTAATCTCTTTTTTTGTAATAACTTTTTTTACTTACTATTAGTCTAATTCTCCTACCTCTATAAAAGGCACTGCTATTATAATTTGTAATCATCTTAAACCTCATGTTTATAGTATTTACACTTATCCTGAAGATGCTATATCACTTGATATTTTCTTTCGAAGTAATATAAAATTTTATATTATTTTAGTATACCTGTTATCAACTGATATTTCTACTCACAACCAAACCCAAAATAAAGTAGTTAACTGGATCCAACAAGCCTTTCAACTTAATATTCATTCTATTATTCTTGATGACTTCAATATATAAAACAATATTCACAGCTCTTCTTTTAAATATAAACTTATTAATTTTATTAATAATTTTAATATGTATAATATTGAAGCTTATTTTAATAACAAACACTTTATCTGGTTTAATAATACTAGTAGCAATCATATCAATTACATTTGAACTAACTAATTTAATATACAATTGCTTCTTTCTTACAGTCTTGATAATAGTTACCTTCTATCTTTAGTAATTATTTAATTCTCTCTTCTATCAGGACATTTTTACATGCTTATAGTAAATCTTTAAGCAAACATACTGACATTAATTGCTGAATTTTCAACTACAAAGTTATGTCTATAGAGAACTAAGAAACTTTTGCAGACATCTTATCTCAACAACTTTTATTACACAAAACTTCTATTAATAATAAAACTTATAAAATATTGAAACCACTTGGCACAAAATTTAATACTCTATTATTTATATTACTACTTATACTATTTCTAATAAAGTTTCTCACAAACATAGTTACAATTACCAATACTTACCTCATAGTACTTTACTAAATTTATTTTTCAAAAAACTTGGTCACATTATTAAACTTGTTAAAAAACTTATTTAATATTCTAATATCTTCTATATCAATCAAAACATTTCTCAAATCAATAAATAGTTACAAGACTAGAAGGCATAATAGCCCTATAGGCCTTACTCTTATTATTTATTAATACTGTTCATTTCAGTCTCAGTTTTCCAATCTTTATTCTATTTCTCTCTCTACTACTACTATATACTTTAGATACTATCTTAATTCTAATACAATTACTAACAAATGCACTATTTTTATTCTTACAAATTTGGTTACTAAATTACTTTGTTATATTAATTCTGACAAAACTCTTAACCTAAATACTGCCTTTCTTGATATAGTATATTCTGTAATTATTTGATATCTTTTACATATTCTACTTTCTCTTTTTTTAACAATTAATCTAAAACAATTATCTTGCATCTTTCAGTTAGGCCAATTTACTAACAGCTTATAGTCTATTGCTAATTCTAACTACAATTTAACTACTATCTTATTTTATACTAATGGTTCTGTTATTGAGCTTGATACTTTTTAATGCTCTATAGGCATAGAATGGATCCAAGTTGATAACTCTGCAACTACTTATTTTAGATACAAGTTAAACTTTGATTATGCTTCTTTAAAGTTAAAATTCTTGCTATTCTCTCAGTAATTATTACTGCTTCTAAAAATTTTTTGTTCATATCTTTACTAACTCACAATCTGTAATTTTTAAATATCACAATATCTGCTTATCAGCATCTAAACTTTCTCATACCTATACTCCATATTTCTCTATTTGGCATACTTTTATTAACTTCATCAACTCATATAATATTCAGCTCACTTTTCACAAAGTTACTGCATACCAAGATAACTTATTTAATAATCTTGTTGACCAGCTTGCTTGTAGTTATCAAATACTATTCTTTTTAATATTTTTAAATAACAACCTTTACAACTTTGCCTATATTCTATATATTAATCAATTTTCTATTGAGATTCCCATTTGACATTTTATTTATACTATCTGTTAAGCTCATATTATAACACTTTGAACATTCTAATATTATTTTCAACAATGATCTACTATTATATCTAATATTAACTAAAAAGCTATCTAGTTTTATATTAATAACAATCAAAAAGTTTCTAACTTTGCTCACAGCTTTCATTCCTCTATTTTAAAAGCCTTTTATATTAAAATTTTCTTGGATGAACTATCTGTTTCTCATATTCTTTACAAATATAATTTTTCTTATTCTCCTTTCTGTTATTATTGCAATCAAACTAGTTCTTTATTACACTAAACTTTTTGTCCTTCTACTTAAACAATTTATTATTTAATTTTTAATTTTTTTAATTGCATCTTAAATACAACTGCTTTTGATATGTCTACTAATTTTGTTTCTAATTTAGATCAAGAAATTCTTATACTTAATAGATTTAAACTGCACAACTTTTCTTATATACTATCACTTATTTTTATTTTATCTGGTTTAGTTTCTATTGATCTTATTTCTATTATTTATAATACTTTTATTTCTTATCATATTACTACTTTTCTTTCTATTAAATTTTTTCTTCATTTAAACTAACAAATATATAAATAAATATAGATTCTATATTGTATTTTATATTCTGTATAGTCTCAAATTACAGTTTTCACTAACTTAACTCATAGTCATTTTTCTAGTTTACCTTTATCTTCTATTTCAATACTATAAATTATTACTAAAATTGATCTTTGGACTATTTAATAGATTAAATATTATACTTTTCTCTAATATATTATTACTAATATTCAAGTCTTGGTCACTCTTATAAGTTTAAATTATAGATTATATGTTTGAGTCTTTATTTTTTATATGTAATTTAAAAGCAAGCTTTTTTTTATAAAAACTTGAATTGAATTTCAATAAAGTTAAAGATATAGTCTCATTATTAATATTAAAAATATAAAAAATTAATTAAAATATTTCTTATATTATTAACTAGAATGTTAATTACTTAGATACTACTTTTTTTTACTTTTTTATAAAAACAAAAAACACAACTCTTTAATATTAAAAAAATTTTAATTTTTTTATCAAATTAATCTTAAAAGATATAAAAAATTACAATGTTATTCTAATTAATAAATACAACAGAGATCAAATACACCAAAAACTCAAAATTAAACTTAACTTAGATTATATTTATAGTATAAATTTTTTATAAATAAGATAAAAAAAATATATTATATTAATTTCTTTAATTAGAAAAAATATAATTAAACTTATATATTATAACAATATTAATTATATATTATACAAATTCAATAATCTAGAATTTTTAAATAAAATTATTAAACCTATATGTGCTTATACCTATAGAATATTATTTATTAACTTAATTTATATCTTAATATATGTCTACTAATTAGTTAAATAATTAGAAAATTTAATATCTAATTAATTCTCTAGATTAAGCACAATATTTTCTTAAATTTTATTCTAATATTATAAATCTAAATAAATCTTGATTACTGAGTATGGTAATTTAGCAAAATGATCAGGTTGTTAACTCTTCAAGTGATAAATTAGGTATTTAAATTCTATTAACAGTGAAAATTTAAATAGTAATCTATATAATATTTATATTATAGCAACTGTTACTAATGATTGGGTTAGAATATCTGTAATAGTAGTTATACTAACATAATTGGCAGATCATGAAGTATTTGTATAATATTGAAATTATACAAAAGAATATAAACTAACAAATTAGACAGACAAACACTAAAAAAATCCTTGTGACCATATAAATCTGTTGAAATTAGGTAACAAGAAGTTTATTTGAAAAGACTTGAATAGAGAGGTAGCTGAATCTTTGACAACTTTACTGTAAGGCTAATTTAGGAAAACAAATACTAAGATCATAATACTTGGTTGTAGTAACCAAACAGGTAAGAACCTTCAGGTTGGAAGTCTTAGAAATACTACCAACTAGGCTACCAGAATGAACTAAAGAAAAAGAATATTAGGCCAATTTGATATATTGATGAACTGGTTATAATCTTATACAAACTATTTGGATTGAAAGTTTGGTAAAAAAACAAGTAAAAAAGTAGGAATATACTAAAATACTGGTGTTATGTTATGAAGTAGATATTGAGATCTGAATAAACTCTACAAAAACATAATGGTTTAATGGTTAAATCCTGACTACAAGTGTTGGTTCTGCTATAGCAATACCTAGATTAACTGTAAAAATAAATACAGAAAACTCTGGAAGATTTAGTTTAAAAATAAAATAATCCTAAGGTTAAGATGATGATCTGAACATCAGATATGACCCAGTGAAGTTAACAAGTTTGCAGGTTCAGAGAGTTTAAAGTAAAATACCCAAGTAATGATATTAGGTACAGCAATTGGTAGGAACCTTTGAGCAGACTTCTTAAATAGGTAATATAGAAAACTTACATGTGTAACCAATTGTATGCTCTTCCTGTAATGGTTCACTAAACCACATTTACCATTGTTAAATAAAGTCAAAAGACCCAAGAGGTCATCTTAACACCAAAAAAAAAATAAAAAATAAATCTTGATTACTATAATCAATTTAAATTACAAATAATTTTTGTTTGTAATATAAAATCTTAGTTTACTTTGACATTTTTGTACTAAAGTATATAGTTAAAATATATAAACAAGACTTCACCTTAACATTAAAAAAGAATAGAACTCAAATCAATATCAAATTGAAACTAAAAATATAATTGTCTTTTGAAATTGTTGTTTAGGCTTTTATGTTCTAAAAGTTCATAATAAATATGATCCATAATACTTGTAAAATTAATAGTATTTTTCTTTTCATTCATATAATCATTAGTTTCTTGTCATTTTTACTTTTTAGCTTGTGAAGTATAATTACAACAGGCTTTACAACAAGTTCTGGTATCATTTTTGCCAACAAGAAAATCTTCAAGTGGTCGTGAACAGTGACGTCTAGTGCAGACTTAGAATCTTTTCCATTTTTTGCTATAAAAGTAACTTTATCATTATCCTTTATGAAGTAATAAAATAGAAAACCACTAACGATAATATTTTATCAACGTTATATGATAAGGTCGGAAGATCGAAAATCATGTGACTGCGCCCTCGATTGTCGGTTACGTTGGATTGTCCTCTACCCCATTTTTTTTAAATGTCAGATTAGCAGAAATAACTTTGCCAAAAATATCTCATTGCGCTAATTAAGAGAGGATGGTAATTGTTTACGATATATTACGTATTTTTTTTAATTCTGAAACATCTATTATTAGATTATCGATCACCTTATACTATCGACCTTCATAAACAGTTAAAAATAATTTCCCGGCAAATTCATTCACTAGTATTAAAATTTACTAAAATAAGAAATCTTTACATAAATGATTTAATATGTCCTCTTTAAGCACAATTTCTTTTTAAAATATAACCATTTGAGGTTTCAAATTTAACAAGAAATGGAGTATTTTGTGAGGTAGAATTTTTTTAATATTGAATTTGCTACATTAAATCATAAATCGGAAAAATGAAATCAGAATTTTTATTTTAAACTCTGAAACCTTATTATATATATTAATACTTCCCTATTTTAAGAGCAAATAATACTGTATGTTATATTTTAGGGAATAACCGCATAAAATTGGTTCATAGTGCCGGCAGAATTATGTTTATCATGGGCCAAAATTATCTTAATTCCGGTTGAATTAAACGCTTAAATATCGATATTAATATGGTTAAACGATTAAACCAATTTTAGCTAATCCCTAATCTTCAATATTGCTATAAATAACTTTTTTTCAGGAGTAATGTTATAAATAAATCATTCAAGAATCTTATTACAGTATAATCAAGGAATTCGTAACGTCATCTATTTCAAATACCGCATCTGCTTGAGAAATACCTCATGCCAATGAAACGGGTATTCTTAATACCTATAAAAATTTTAAGTTCTCTCATATCGATATGGTCTGATTGCTATATAATAAGAAGGTTAAATTGTCAATAATCTCGTTGTTAACTTGTTTTGGCTAAAACAAGATCAAGTAAAGGTCTTTACAATAGGTATTGTTTTCTTAATGCAATATGACGCATGTATATCGTACGTATCGGGTATGTATTTTTTACGTACATAAATTTCGCATTTTAGATTGAACTGTTATAGACTAGATTTTTATAGAACCAAATCATAAGACCGCCGTAAATATATGATGATGCCTAATGTCCAATTTTATAATAAAAAACTTTGTTATAAATTTAAAGACTCGATTATCTATTAATATATTTGATCTCAATTTGATTGAACATCCCTAATTGAAGTAACAATAAGCTTAGGTCGACTTTAAAACGGACAAAAAAACTTGAATTAAATTAACCGACTAAAGTGTGCAGTTTTAACGTTCTCACTGATAGAGGAAAGGCCAGTCCGACCGACTTCAAAAGTTGAGCTTTTATTAAAGTTAGACCTAAGCCAGACTTGCGATTTGATTGCATTAGCACTTGCATCTCACATTAATACGTATGGCAAAAAAAAACATGTGATGCATGCAATATCTGCATTCAAAGTTGCGCCAATCAATGGCGCTTGGCTTTTAAAATCCCACAAACCTAGATCCGAAACTTTAGACAAGATTTCTCACATCCTACCTACTTATTATTGATTGTTGAATAAATTCATCAGTTCATAGACGGTTTTATTAGAAATAAATAGATGAAAAATAATATGCTTCCGACAATTCTATTATCCGAATAAATTACTTTTGAGAGTTGTTGTATAACGATAACAATAATGACTAATCGTGTGAGAACAGCTTAACCGTAATTGTGCCAAACCTTATTTCCAATTTATTTTTATCACGCCTTAATTATTAATATATTATATATTTATAATGCATATACGGATTCGTGTAAATGTATGGGTGTTACTTTGATTTACGACTCGAATTAAGTTAATTCGGGCCGTGATTCAAAGTAATGCCCATGCCTGCTATTTCGAGATTTTATGGTATGCACGTATAAAATCTCTAGGGGAATGACATATATACATTTCACATTTTTATAAATAGACCCAAATCTTAAAAACACAATTTCAACTAAACTCACATTTAATTCTAATTTTGAATAATTACAAAATACCCAATATTCAAATTATAAATCTTACATTTGCTTATAATCATTATGATTAGAAAGCATACTTATTTGACACCTTATGCAATTTTACTCATTTTTTATTTCTTAACTACGTCCTTGGCCATTCCTGCACCGATAACTGAACGTTCTCATCTATTGAAACGTGGTGAAAATGAAAAAAAATGCCCATGCACTTATATTCACAGCGAATTTGACGGTGTTTATAAAGGTGAAATAACCCTTATTCAAGAGGAGAACGGTGGTACTTCTATTTTCGGCCTTTTTTCAAAAGGATTTGAAGATGATGACGAATATACTTTCTACATACTAGATGACTATGGAAAACCTTTTCATGATATGACCAAATATTTAAATATTAAATTCGTTAATGGTGGTACAGAACCATTTTCAGCCAAAATTCCCGACCTAAATATCGATTGTGGCGATGATAACATCCTAAGCAAGCATGTTTCACTCGAAAAACGAGCATGTAAGGCCGGGGATAAAGTAGCAATAAATAAAAAGGGTTCTAATACAGGTCCTACTACTGGAAAACCTACTTGTTAATTTAATTAACGAATCTTTAAACTTGTAAATATTTTGAAAATATTTGAACTTTTTTTATTCAACTCGACGTTTTGTTATTAATTGGGTATTTCAAATATGTACTGTACGTTGATATATATCAGATATTACATAATTTTTCATATTAAAAATTTTATTCTCTGTCAAGTAACAGCAATAAAAATTAGTAATAGTTTAAATAATGTTGATTTGACCAGACCAATTCGACAAGACCAACTTGACCAATAAATTTTTGGTTGACCACTAGTTTTAACAAGACTGAGTTTTAATAATTTTAATAAACAAAATTCTTCATTTCAGTTCGTTTTAAACGTTGCAAAGTGTTAACTTTGAGTTCTTTACAATAAATAATAAATATTTTTAATTTTTTATAATTTTTAATTTCAGTTTCTTTTTTGAAGTTGATCAAAATATAAATATGTATACGATATAAATTACAAAGTTGGTATTCTATTGTTATATTTAAATTTGGTTATATTTAACCATACTAAATTATTATAGAAATATATTTAGTTTTTAATTTAATAACATTTATTTAATAGTTACAAATTACTTACAACAAAAAAATTTTTTGAATACAACAATATTGTTCTATTCACGAACAAAATCTTTTATTAACACAGATAGAACAATAAATTCTTTTTACAAGAAATCATTCAAAAAATCTTTGGTGTCTCGTTCACATGTAATTTAAAACTTTAGAAAATATTTAAAAGAAAGGTTACATACTGTATAACATCAAAGATTTTTGAATGAATACTCGTCGAAAAAGTTTATTGTTCTATCTGTGTAGCCAATCCAATATATAAATTATAACAACTGCCCAATTTTATTATTTATTTCATTAAGCATCTCCCTCATTTCTTTCATTTCTTTTTGTAAATTATTTACTTTATCATCAAGTTTTTCTTCGGTTTCCCCTTGAATTGCATTTAAAAGAATTGGTGAAATATATGGTTTTTTGACTAATTTCCTTTCATCAGTCTCAATTCCACGAATTTCATCTCGAAGTTCATTGAAATGAACAATATAATTGCTTTATAATTAAATTATCATCAATATAATATTATTATTAATATGATTATATTTATGAAAGATAATTAGTTATAAATTTACATACAAAGTTTCCGGAAACCATTCATATCTTCTTCTTTGATGAGGTAATAGATAAAATAATTCAATTTCAGCTAAAGCCTAAATTAAATATATTTCAAAGTTATTAACCCAAATTTTTAAAATAAAATGATTATACACTTTATATCGTACCTCTGCTTTTAATGTTAAAAAAGATTCTTTGTTGGTCGTTTCGTCAATTGCATTACCAAGTAATGTGATAAACAAATTCATTAAATAAACGGTCGTGAAAAATGAGAATAAAACCATTATTATAACTAATGGATAATTTTCACGTAAAACCCAAGATGAAAGGGGGGTTGAATCGCCTATTTTAAATTATTATATTAATTTACACAAATAGCACAAATCTTATATGCATATATATATATATAATGACTTACCTGTAAGCATTATATAAACTGCCAAAATTGATGAATCAAACCACATAAACATATTTGTATTTGCATCTGGTGGTTCAATAAGTGATGCATTTTCTTCAATAGAATTATTCGAAGTTATGAAATTATATGTGGTGGCCAAATTCCAAGGATCATTTGGATCAGATGAATAACTTGGATGAAGTATTGAAACTTTAGTTTCAGGTCGTAATAAAAGGTGTAAAGAGTGGGCAAATGCAAATACTATAAATGCCAATAGCACTAAAAATGAAAATGCACTTTCTGCAACTCCAATAATTGTAGCAAAATAAACTCCAACGAATGATGTAGATCTAAAATAAAGAAGGAATTTTATCTCAAGAAATAAAGTTGAATAGGTAATAGCCCAGGATGGAACACTGCCATTTTGTAACCATACGATCGATGTTATTGTAGAAAATAATATAGCACAAAGATCTTGAATAGAAAAGTATTAATGACTTAAAAATCGTTATTACTGTATAAATTAATTATTCAAATAAATAAAAAAAAAAGAGATTACCAAAATAGTTCCAAGTACTTGCGAAATATTCTAGTGGAGAATATATAAATTGACGAATTTCAAAAAATAAATGCCAGAATCCAAGAATAATGGCAATAAATAAGAAAAATAGCTGAGTGCCCCAAGACATTCTACTATATGAAGTTGCTACAATCGTAAAACTACAAAGAAAAATTGTGTATATTGCCCAGATTGTAAAATAATATTTTCTACCAAATGTATTCCATTTAAAGTTGATGAGTGCTTCGCCATTCCAGGTTTTATAAAGTCCTGAATTAATTGTTTCTGTAAAAACGCTAGGTTTCGGTCTTATTAATTCTTGCCAAAAATTATATTCCTTAGGATAATTTACAAATCTTGGCAAAGGGAATGTTAAGATTACAGGGATTTTATTTTCTACAAAATGTTTCTCATAAAATTTTTTAATATTTATAAGACGAGTTTCAAATAAATTATTCAAATTAGAATTAAAATTTGAAAAAATTTTGCTTATAACAATATCTACACTAGATAATGTAGTTAATTGATTATGAACACCGACATGATCAAGGTGTTTTACACTAGTTACTTTTGATAAAGTTTGTGCTAAATAGTATTTATCAAAAGCAATAAAATATGAAATTTCTGATATAAAGGCTTCCACAAATATCGAGTTTTCTTCTGTTAATTTTAAAATGAATCGAGAAATTATTCCAAATAATTGGATATTAGGTGTCGGATCTTTTTCGTTTTTGAAATTTAATTCAATACAACTTTTGCAGAAAATTTCCGCTAATTTGTAATCTCGAAACTCAACAATTGCATCCATAACATCGTATCCATAAATGGCTAAATAATATTCTTCTTTAGTATATATTTCCAATAGTTCTTTAAAATGTTCTTGATTACCAAAACTATAACCTCTCCTGTAAATAACTGATGTAATATATGGTGACGGAAGAAAATTATTTGTAAATATTACTTCCTCAAGAATATCTAATCTACCTCCTATTTCTGAATAATAGTAATTTAATTGAATTTTTTCTGTGTTAAATGTCCAGACATATACGTCTGTATCTGTAATCATGACTAAATCATCATTATGAAGACATTCACATTTTATAAATTCCAGACTTTCCCATATAACCAAATTAATTTCTCGTTCTTTCGGATCGCTTATCAGACCATTTAGAGGTTCTGCTTTAAGAAGTGCTTTATCTGAGTCTGAATCATAATTCAAAGTCCATTTAACTAAATATCCTGAAGTTATCCTAGGAAATTCAGTATCAATTGGAAATTTAGCATCATTGAGCATCTTATCAATTTCGTTTCCTCCAGAAGGTATAGTGATTCTATTGTAATCTTTTAGCTCTTCCCGTATGTATTTAATCCAATCTCTATTAACTAATTTTTTGATTAACAAATTGTTATTAATAAAACCTATAACTTTATCGACCTTATCAACTTCATCAAATGTTACAACGCACGGGTGCTGAAATTTAAAAGAACCAACTTCAAAAAGTTTATCAGCTGCAACAGGTTTTTCGTGTAGATATGGATCCCTTAATTCGTAATAAGTTTGATCTTTATCATGAGACATAACAAGTAAACGCTCTCCAAACCTGGATGCAATGATATCAAATGAATCGATCATTATTGATTCAGAATAAGCATCTAATAGTAATGATTATAAAAAGAAATTAATACATTAATACACCATAATATACCGCAATATATTTATAGAGCATTTTAATTTAAAACTTACAAGTTACTAATTTCATTCCATTATTAGCCAAATAAATAATTATATATGGACAAGATCCTCCTTTTTCCATGAGTTTTATTGCGTGTACTAATAATAATGATTCATCATAATTAAGCTTCGCAGCTTGAACTATATAAGCATTGCTCAAGAAAAAATGTACTTCAAATGATAGAGTTTTAATATCCCATTTTGTAATGGATCCTAATGCAGGATTACATATAAGCAATTTTTCTCTTGGTGTAATGATTACTTTTGTATCTGGAGAGTCTCCGAATGAAGTTGTTAGTTTGCAAGTCAATTTGAAAGAATTTCCTACTTTCTTTGTAACAAAGACATATACTCTTGATGAATAAGAATCGGTTATAATTAGATTTTCATTCTCAGTAAAAGCTGAATTATAAACCCAAATTGGTGAATCTGAAAGACCTTGTATAAGTTGTTTCTTGGTTTCAAAATCGAAAATTCCTAAAAAAAACAAATTTGCACATATATATTTTAGAAATGTATAAAAATCTCAATACAATATCCTTGATGTCTTTATAATCATTTTATCCTTCACCTTTTATAAACTTATTGTCGTAACTGAAGCTGGAAAAGGCTGAAATTTGGAATCGGAAATTTCTATTTAAAAATAATACCCCTAAATCCTAGTCTAATTATAAAAATGAAAAAGATGCACTCCAAAACTTTCCAACTTCAGCCACGACATTAATTTCATGATTCGATAATGATCTTTCTGTTAGCATTACCAACACATCAATTTTTCCTTGAAAATGTGTATATAAAGAAATCATAAAATTAAATCATGAAATTAAGTATTGTTAAACCTCCAAAAACCAATATGTATGAAGATATCATTTATATCGATATACGTAGCAAAAATGGATTTGATTAATTTTTTACGTATCAGATTTTGCTGATTATCAATTTGATAGATCGGTACGTTTTGATCTTATGATAAATTTATGATTCTTAAAAACAAGAAAAACATAACATACCAATTTTTGCTGATTCATCTTCACCTCCAAAAATTTGCATCAAAACAAGCTTATTGTCAGAAACAGTAAATAATTCATAATATTCACCATACCCATATAATTCAGGAGATTTATTATAGCAAATATCAACTTCGTCCTGTGATATCATGTATTCATGCTTTAACTGTCCATCATCAACAATACACCATCCAACAACAGAGCTATCTTCACTACTCCATGTGGCAATATATTTCATATTAGGTGAACTCACTATCTTTGTTACTGATTTGCCATTGTGTGGAGTATCTTCTGCAATATGGATACGTTGTTCTGAAGAAGTCTCCATTTTTGATCACCATACAATTTTAATTTCAGGAATGAAAAAAGGCGTAAATTTTTAAGTTGACCATTAAATTTTTGAAAAATTTTTATAAGCCATGTTTTAGATGTAAATAATGGTGTGAAAAAAATTTTAAAGCCTAATGTTTTGCGTAACTTTATTTGCTTCTTAAAGGTTATGAATAAGTATTACGATTAACATTTAATTTATTGTTTTCTTAAATATGAGTACCCCGAAGTATGGTATTTAACACAATAAATAATAACAATTATATCATCAAATAAAGCTCTAAAATTGCCACATTTCGGATATGTAAAATGATCTGTACTTATCGCTAAAATCTTCAAATAAAACCGGACAAAGTCATATCAAAGTCATATATTTTTGATTGTTTAATTAAAAATTCAAGCATTAAAGATAAAATTAACTCTCGATATTCATTGTTAGTGTTTCGATGTGGTTTAGCCATTTGTTTTTTTGGATTTTATTTTTTGTTTCTTTGGGCTGATCTGTGTAATTTGACATATAAGTACATCACTGGTTATGATATAAGCCTCATTCAACTTAGTTTGTTAAGGCTTATCGATATCGATATAGCAAGATCAATTTCAGATCTGGTACAAGATGATTATTGACTAATTATTTATACAAATCAGCCCAGCGAAGCAAAAAAACAAAAACAAAAAAAAAAAAACACGAGAAATGCAAGAAACGAAAGTACATCAAGAAAGTGGATATCAATTTTATAATTTACCTAACAAATTCATATATGTCCGTGGTGCAAGTTATGTCATAATGCAATTTTGCTCATATATTTAATAATTAGAGAGTTAGTTATTTGGTGTAAAAGGAATATTTGGGGTAGAGAATTTTAAAATTATCAGATAGGCGGCATCCACAATTTACGTTAAACCAGTATTGTCATAGGGATCTTAAAGATAATACAAACATAATACTATATGGCATTCCCTATTTTTATACAATACAATATACAATAATAGTTTAACGTAAATTGTGGATGCCGCCATAGAAAAAAAAGTATTATTCACAAATGCAATTAAAAAATACTTATACAATAAATTTAATTACAATTAACAACATACTACATGCGAAAAGGTCAGGTTATGCTAAAATTTATTAGAGAATTTTTTATTACTTAAACAAGAAAACATGAAAAATGGCTTAATAAATTATAGTTTATGGAAGAACGCCATTTAAAGCAAATCTATTAATTCTACTGTACCAATTCCTTTCTGAGTAATTAAGTCGCGAACTTCTTGAACCGATATAAAGTTAATCAAATGGTTACAAATCAAAAAGCAATCCATTTTAATACGTGTGAAGCAGGTACACGGAATTTATTAGCTGTCCGATACGAAAGTATCGGAACAGCTTTTGTCTCGAATCGACGGAGTGTAATTATTTAATTGAATAATGGTATCGTGATTGATTGCTTGATTTGTATGGCACGATCAGGGACACGGAAATTATGCGATTTTGTTTTAGTGCGATTCTTGACAAATTACATCAAATCATGTAATTACTAATTGTTATATATTAATTTGCGTGTAAACTGATAGTTCTCGACGAACTTTAAGTTACACAAATCATCACTAAATCACATAAATTCCGTGTCCCTGGACAAACAGGAGGAACCGTCGATGTTACACAACTGATCTTTACCCGGTGTGCAACATATAAAAAAATCATTTTAAAATACCAGATCATTCCGCTAGTACATGTTATGATTATAATCCCACACCATTTTTATTATAATAAAATGGTGTGGGAT
>CAJVQA010003847.1:0-18595 GCA_910591915.1 Cetraspora pellucida | reverse complement strand
AAAGCCAAGTGGCTTTCTAGTTAATATTAGATGCAATAGTAGACCATTGTTGAAAACGATATTGGAATGTCCAAAGTGTTATAATATGAGCTTGGCAGATAGTATGAATAGAGCATCAAATGAGAATCTCAATAGGAAATTGGTCAATAAATAGAATATATACAAAGTTATAAGAGTTGTTGCTTAGAAATGTTAAGAAAGGTAGTATTTGATGACTATGAGCAAGCTGGTCAGCAAGATTATTGAATGGATCATCTTGGTGTGCAGTAACTTTATGAAAAGCAAACTGAATATTGTATGAGATAATGAAGTTGATAAGAGTTTGCCAAATAGAAAAGTATAGTATATGGGTATGAGAAAGTTTAGAAGCTGATGAGCAAATACTGTGATACTTGGAAATTACAGATTGTAAGTCAGTAAAGATGTGAACAGACAGTTTCTGGAAGCAGTAATAATTGCTGAAAGAATAGCAAGAATTTCAGCTTTAAAAGAGCATGACCAAAGTTTAACTTGTGCCTAAAATGAATAAGTAGTTGTAGAGTTATCAACTTGGACCTAGCCTATGTCTATAGAGCATTAAGAAGTACCAAGCTCAATAACAAAATCATTAGTATAAAATGAAATAGTAGTTAGGTTATAGTTGAAATTAGTAATAGCCTGTAAACTGTTAGTAAGTTGGCATAATTGAAAGATGCAAGGTAATTGTTATGAATTGATTGTTAATGAAGAAGAAGGTGGAATATGTACAGGATGTTGAATAGCTACAGAGTATGCAATATTAAGAAAGTTGCCATGTAGGTTGAGAGTTTTGTCAGAATTAATACAACAAAGTAATTTAGTAGCCAAATTTGAGAAATAAAGATGGTGCATTTGTTAGTAATTGTATTGGAATTAAAGTGGCATCTAGGGCATATGGTAGTAGTAGAGAGAAAAATAGGATATGGGTTAGTAAACTGAGACTGAAATGAACAGTGCCAGTGAGTAACAAGAGTAAGGCCTGTAGGGCTATTATGCCTTCTGGTTTTGCCAACAATGATTTGATTATTAAGAATAATAAAAAGCCAGAGTTTGGTATTAGAGTTAAAGTAACCAGTAGTATAAAAAAAGTAGTTTGACTGAGATAGGTTAAAATGATTGTATAATGTACATTCATAAGAATGACTAGTAGTAATGTTCTCAAGAATAGTAAACCATTAAGGTATAATATCTTTAGGAAATTTGTTTAGTCTGAGAGAAATATAATACCAATATAGTAAATATAAATTATTATAGATGGTAAGTCGATCAAAAAAGAGAAGTTTGTGGTGTCTAAGTTGTTTTTTGAAAACAGGATATTTAGAATTAGAAGAGAGAAGAGATTCCAAAGAGATAATTTCATCATATAAAGTGTAAAGAATGTTACAAGTTGGATTGATTGAGAATGTTCAACCAATATGTTTAATAAGCTATATAATTTTAAAGTTTGTGGTTAGCTGATTAGGACCATTAATAATTGGGTTGAGATGAGAGAAAATGCTGATTGGAGACCAAAGATTGTTTTGTAGTTGTTGGATTTGAATATGAGTAGATGTGCCTAATAGGGCAGAATTATTAAGTCATTTGAGAAGGTTAGGAATATGGTATTGCAGTTGAACGTTCCAAATGTGTTTGATGTTGTAAATTTGTGGATGTAAAAGGGTACTAGAAGGTATTATGCAATAAAGTTTGGCTTTAAGTTTGACAAGGCCAATATGCTGAGTGAAAATTTTGTTACAAGTTAACTAATTAATTACAATATTTTGAAGTTGGTATTTAAGAATAGAAATTATCACTGTATTAATAATATAGTGAGCATGTGAGTCAGTAATATGTTTGGTTTTAGTGATTTGAATGAGTTAAAAAGATTCAAAGATAAGTAGTTTTGTTTGTTTAGATTGTTTGTTGTCCAAAGTGAACCAACAATCTAAAAATTTAAAAGGTATTTTAGAAGAATGTAGAGAAAGAAGATGGTTATTATAAGAAATAGATGTATAATGAGATAGAGGATTGTTGATAACTAGAATGGATTTTGAAGGGTTAACTTGAATATTGGTCATAGCATAAAAGGATTCAACTATAGATAATATGTGTGATAGTTTAGATTGTAATGAGATAATCCAAAGAATATCATCCATATAAGCTAAAACAAAGCATTTTTTTGTAATAAGTTAGATGTTTGAAGTTTAAGATTAGTAGTCCAGGAGGATTGTAATTTGTAACCAGGAGTATTTGAGTATATATAAGAGATAAGTGGATTATAATAAATATGTTATAACAAAGGAGTAATAGTTTTACCTTGGTTGATACTATTGTGAATTGAATAGAGTAAAGTTAAGCTAAGATCAGTTATGACTTGATTGTAATGATCAGTGAGAAGGTCAGAGAGAATGTTAATAGTAGATAAAGAAAATGAAAGATAAGAGAATGCATATTTAAAGAGAGTAAGGTTAACAAAGTCATAAGCTTTACTTATATCTTGTAAGAGTAACCAAATGTCCTTATGATTGTAAGAAGCATCTTTAATAAGGTTAATAAGAATATGAATAGGAATTAAAGTACTGTTGTTGGAGAGAGTAACATAATTAAAAGGTGAAAGAATTGAATAGGTTGAAAATACAGAGCTAAGTTGATTGGTAAAGATTTTGGTATAGAGCTTGCAAATATGTTCGACAAGACTAATAGGTTGAGTAAAATTAAAGTTATCATTAAAAGTGTTTCATTTAGAGATAGGATAAATGCAGCTATATTTTCATTGCTTAGGAATTCTGTTTTCAAGAAGGCAACAGTTAAAAAGAACAATAATAGCAGAAGTGTATTGAGGACTAATATGTTTGAGCATTTCATAACTAATGCCTGTGGGACAACAGACTTTGTTATTAGGTAGTTAGAAGAGAGAGTTCTTAGAAATTCATCATTAGTAATAGAAGAATTAAGAGAATGATACCAAGTTGGATTAATGTAAGAGAGTAGGAGATAGTATTATTGTCAAAAATTATTAAAGAGAATTTGATTAATAGGTTTGTATGCAGTCCAATTTTGAAAATGAGATCGAATATGTTGTTTAATGATTAGTGGGTCAGTAATAAGCTCTTGAGGAAGTTTTATATTAGTGAAGTGGACAGGTTGGTAATAATGATTAAGAATGTTATTGATAGTCTGAATAGAATGTGTTGTAAGATTAACACATCTTTTGTCAATAGCTTGGTTAATTTGTTATCAAAATAAAAGAGAGTTTTCAAGATGTCAAGCATGAAAGAGTTGTTTCCAAATCAAGTGAGCATATTAGAGCCAAGTTTGAATAAAGATTGAATCAGTAGAGGTAATTATTTGAAGGTTACATTATGACTATTTGTTAATTAGAGAGATGTTTTGATTGATATAAGAGGTATTGGAATGTTGGATAAGTTTTTTAACAAGTTTAATAATGTGACCAAGTTTTTTGAAAAATAGATGTAATAGGATATTGTGAGATAAGTATTGATGGTTGTAGCTGTGTTTGTGAGAGACTTTGTTAGAAATAGTATGGGTAACAGAGTAAATAATAGAGCATTGAATTTTGTGCCAAGTAGTTTCAATACTCTTATGAGTTTCATTGTTGATAGGAGTTTTGTATAATAGGAGTTGTTGAGATAAGGTATCTACAAAGGATTTCCAGTGCTTTGTAGATATAACTTTGTAGTTGAAAATATGATGATTAATATTAGTATGTTTATATAATGGTTTGCTATAAGCAATTTTTATAATTTATTTTAAATCTGTTTAAGATTATTATTTATTAACTTTTTCTTTAGAATTAGGTTCAATAAATAATTAATTATAAGAAGAATTAATTGCAATTATTTAAAAAATATAATAACTTGGAGATGAGGTTCTGTAACTTAGTGGTTTAGGTGCCCCTTTCTCTATAAACAAGATTGATAGTTCAATTCTAGCTGAAGACAAAAACTTTGTAATTTACAGAAGCATATGAATGTATGCGAAACCCTGTGATTAAGTTTATATAAATAGAAGATCAGTGTAAAAAGAAGTTTTCAGAAAGAAGTTTTCTAATATGAAGAGTTAATGCTTAATGCAATAAATATGATGAACATACCAGAAATGAAGAGAAGGTGCACTAGCAGATGATACAGTGAACATAAAAGAAAACTACAGAAAAGAAATAAACTTACTGAAATTTGAACACTTCTGATATTTAAAACTAATTTAGTAGATATGGGATACACTAAATTGAATCTAAATAGTAATCTTGGTACCAGCTTAGTAAGCTTGTATCAAAGGTAAATTCAAAAAAATATGGATACTTAGTAATATCCAATGAGATAGTACTTTGATATAAATAATAACTAAGATAACTCTAACCTAATATGTTATTATAATAATAATATAAATATTGCATATATATGCAAACATAAGTGTTGAAAATTAGAAAGTTTAAATAGAAGATCTACAGGTGGGTCTCAGATATGGCATCTAGTAAGTAACCTATAGGTGGAATGCTTAATTAGATAATAACTAAAGTTATACATGTAACTAGTTGTACTTTCGTTAATATATTTTGTATATAAAAGTGTAATCATATGTTACTAATAAAGACATACAGGCAAGATTGCCACTTCAAATGAAAAAAAATATATATAATAACTTTATAAAATATATAATTGGCTAAAACCAAAGAAAAACAAAAAAAACTTTTAAATACTAAAATACTATTTTACTAAATTTTCAAAAATATCTAACTTCTGCTTTAATCCAAATCCAAATTTTAGATTCAATAACCAAAATTAAACCTAAATTAAGATCAATATTTGGATACCTGATTCTTGGTTTAAATATAATAACTAACTTTTAATAGAATATATAAACTGACTTTAAATAAAAAATAGTTTGTCAGTAAGAAAGTAAAAATTACTTCATATTAAGTATTATTATAAATGTTAATAATAAGTAATTTATCAATTAGAAAATAAGAATTATTCTGTATTATTATAAATATGCTATTGTATCATAAGCAAGTATTTTGAAAAAATAAAAGAAAGTTTTTGGTTATGTTTTTTTTTATTTAGGTTAAAATGCAAAAAAAAAAAAAAGAACTTATACAGCTAAACAATAGCTATAAGAAATGAATCAAGAAAGAAATAAAAAAGTTCAATAACTGAAGAACAGCAGTTAGGTTATCAAAAATGTGAATCAGAAAAGAGGCAAGCTTGTTATAAACTAATAACAAAACGAAAGAGAATATAAATCAAAATGAACAAAAAATATTTTAGAAAATGAAACATCACTTGCCTGTCAACTTACTGATAATAATAATTTTTCAAAAAGGTTTGTGAAGCTGTTGCAATCTTAGACATAATTATTGTTCTATTTGTAAGGAAATTTTTCTTTCATTTATATTAGATCATAAAACTGGTTATAAATATAATTTTATAAATAATATAACAGGGCACAAAATTCTATTGTAAAATACAAGAGGTTTTATTTAGTAAGTTGACTTCCGGCGTAGTTTTAAAGTGGCCAGAAATTTATAATGTTACAGCTGTTCTCGTAAATTTTTGGACATCTACCTTGAATAATAATAACCATTTATAAAAACTTTAAATGCTATTTTTTATAAGTAGTTTAACCACCTGGTTAAAAAATGTGATCTATTCAATAGAACTAGCTAGTTTAACTAGCTAGTCAGTACTTTGAAAACCGTGGTTTAATATAAATTCTGACCACCTGGTCAGATTACTTAACATCCCTATTTATAAGTAATAGCAGTAAGATTTAAATTAATTCTAAAGTCTAAGACTTAAGATTTAGAGCTTTAGCCCACAAAACAACGTCGTTTTTCTAGTATTTTATCAAATGGGTAAGTCCGTAACGTTATGAGTATTCGGGCAAAATTTCTTAAATTGAAATATCGATGTTCAATCAATTTTAATAATTAAGGTAAAAATATAATTTTGAAACTTTGAACAAGAATTATAATAAATCGTTATATGATATTATGTGGCAAGACTTGTGCTAAGGGTAGAGCACCTGCTCAAGAATATGACCCAATGAATTATCAAAGTTTGATCAAAAGTGCCCGAATACTCATAACGGTACGGACTGACCCAAATGTCGTGATCACCCTACGTTTAGTTCGTTAATATTCGGAGGTTGCATGATAAGGTTATTTGAGCAACCTTTTTTTTTTGAATACTCAATTAATTGTAAGCCTACGATGTTTGTAATTGAAATTATAAACTTACGTATTATTTTTTTACTAATAAAAATATATTAATTACTACTAAATCTTCATTACGATAATAAATACATATGACCCTCTTCGGGTATAGTTTTTTTTATATTTAATTTTATTGGTTGATAATCACGTTTTTATCTAATAAAATGATGATCAACCTAATGTTGAGGAAAACTCGTGACTGGTAATTAGATTTGTAAACAATACACGCGGTTTATTATTTATTCAAAAACAATAAACGTATTAGTAAACAAAAGCATATAAGAATTTTTTTTTGAAAATTTTAATGTTAATCTTTTTCCTTCTTATATTTTTAAATCCATACTACAAATCAAAAACATTGATTTCTTTTAAACGAACCAAACATGACGGTCTCTTTAAGAAACGATTTTTTTTATATTCGTTTTCTTTAGAATAGTTTTTTTTTTTGACTCTACTGCTTGAGGTTTACTTACCAATTAGAAGGTATTGTTAAGCTTTTTTCTTAAGCAGTCTTATACAATGTGCTGAACTCTAAGCCTTATGAGAACTTTCTTAGACATTGGATAATATTCCAAGTTATTGGATTATTATAATATTGGACAATGTTAATTATGTTATTTATTGCTTACGTTCTATTTAGTTTTTATTTAAAATACAACTTTAGGTTGTTATAAACTAGTTATAGAATACACTGCTACGTGATGGCTAGAACGAGTAAGCTAACTGTTTAGCTGAAACTAAGTATCCTTTTAGGTATGTTTTTTATTATTTATTATATAGTTTTGTATTTATTATTATAATTTCAAATAATTTCGCATTTTGTTTTTGTTTGTTCACTTAATAAATAATGAAGATTTTAAGTTTCGTCGTTTTGGTGTTATTATCGAAGAGATTTCAGCTTTTTTATAAATTTATTATACAATTTAAATTTAATTATAAAGCGTAAGACTTAAGAATTAAGGCTCCAGTCACAAAACGTTGCCGTTTTTCTAGTAATAAACATAAGTATAAGTATTTTGTAGATATTTGATGCCAAAACTTGTTTTTTTAAAAAAAGCAATCAAATAATCACTTTTTTGAATTAAAATTGTACAAATCACAAGAATATTAATTTACATTCCTTTACAAAGACTAATATTTGCCATATTTGAAGGTCTAAAAAAGGCATCGTCGAAAGAATATAAATTATCCTGATTACCATCATTTGTAGGTCTAAAAAGAGCATCTTTTTGATTATCAGCTGTGACCTAGAAAGAATTAGGGATTGGAACCGTTTAACCGTTTAAAAATTGCTCCATAACTCCAGGCAGAATTATGTTGGTCATGGGCCGGAATTATTTTAATGCCGGCCAAATTAAACGATTAAACGATTAAGTAAAATTTTAGGCGGTTCCAATCCTTAGAAAGAATATAAATTACACTAATGTTTGTCATCGTTTGAAGGTCTAAAAAGACATCTATATAACATTTGTTCGGAACTTCAGAACCGATTTAAAAAGCAAGATTTAGAATGCTATACTATATACAGTACATGTGTAATTTATATCCTTCCGGATTATAGCCGATAATCAAAAAACAAAGAAACAGGTTATAGATACAGTTACAATTAATAACAATATAATTTTGTGTTTTTTTCAGTTTATTAAAATTTTACATTAGTCCGAAATTTATAGTAAAGGTAAAAATTGCAACTTTAGTTGATCGCAATTATATAAAAATTATGTTGCATTAATTCTTCGTTACCCTTGTTAAGAATATGTTTAACTATTTATTCTGGTCTAATAGTAGTAGTTTCGTCTCTTATAAAACAACCAAGAAAGATTTTTCTTCTAAGAAAAAAAAACAATAATAATATTCAAAAAAATAAAGGATTTGATAAAAACTTTTTTTGGATTCAGGTCGGAATGGCATGTGACTACATCCTCGATTGGTGGACTTTTATGAAAATCTTTGATTTTTGTTAAAAAGGTGAAAACAGCAGTAAAAATAATGATTTAAGTTCTAAATTCTTTTTGGCACTGTCTCATATGTTTTTTTTTTTATATATTTTTATTAAACGATAAATAAATAAATTTCTGTAGAATTTTCGGGAGGTCACATATAATAACTAAATTCTTACAACTATACTATTTAATATATAATATATATTATGAGTATAGTATGCTAATTTTAGATACTCAAGTACGATTTTTGTACTATACTCCACTACTTTACTAAACCGTACACCACTACTATTCGTAATAACGCATAATGGATGTGTCATTATTTGATAATATTTGTTAGAATCTTAAAGAAAAGAATATTTTTGACAATAAATAGATTAATTTAAAAAAAAATTAAAATTTCATATTAAAAGTTAGTAAATCGCCAATTAAAAAAAAAAAAACGTGTTGCAAAATAAATCTACGCAAAGTATCATTTAAAACCCAGAAATAAGGTGGCCACTAAGAGTGGAAATAATTAAGTTATTAGTCGACCAACTAATTTAAAAAAAAAGAATATTTTTATCAGAGGTTATATCGGCCAGCCTTGGTAATAATAAATTTTTTTTGGGTAGTGCGACTGAAAAATTCGGCATGCTATTAGGCAAGCCATTACTATGAATAGGCATGCCAAAATATAATTTATACTTATAAAATATATATTGTATATGTATTATAATATTACTTTTGGTTTAAGCCAATCAAATTATTTATAATAATTTAAATGTAATTTTGCTACGTAATAATTAGCGATGTTACCCAAACTATTTGGGACGTCCCAAATTATGTGTGATGCTGAAATCGTGTGATGCTATTCATCACATAATTTGGGACGTCCCAAATAGTTTGGGTAACATCGCTAATAATAATGGCATGCCAGAGATTGTACCCGTCAAAAAGATTTCTACCCGGGTATTATTAAATTATCCGGTTATCCGGGTAATTTATTATAACCATGTATCTGCCTAATAGACTTTAAAAATTTAAGCATGCCATGCTCAGCATGTCACAATGGCATGCCAATTTTTTAGTTTTCCAGCAAGCCATAGAATGTAGGAGTTGATTCTCTTGCAGTATAGTTACCAATTTAGTATCACGCCATGGCTAGTTATTGTCTGATATAAAAGATGTTGGCTAATTGCAGCTTTTCGTATAACTAAATATAAGCTATATAAATATTTATGTAGGATAATACAAGCATGCTTGAATCGATAATTATTGGTTAGTCCTATTTTTAGAACTGTCTTTTTTAAAAAGTATCAATCTTACTGCTTATGTAATTCATATATATTTTTGAATTGAGCAATCCGATATAGGAACAGGTTATCACCAAGGACTAAGTTCAATGCAAAAAGGTTAGGTTGTTCAAAGTTAATTAGTTAAAGAGGAATATTAAACAAGCACATTATCGTTGTGGAGTATTGCTTGGTTAATTTTAATGTGATTGGTAACGTTAACTTTTTTTTTAGAAAAAAAAAATAATTTCAAAATTTGATAAATTTTTTATATAAACAATACTCTGGTCATTATATCAAGATCACGGGTATTATTATTACCAACCACTCGGATAAGAAACATAAAAGAAATCTGGCTCGGCCGGATTATGAAAAGCAAAGAAATAAAAAAAAATAAAGTTGGACCGGTTTTGGTCCCATCTTAAAATATTATATTTGCTGTCGATCTAATCTAAAAAAAAATTTGATATGCGACGTAAAACTCGTGGCTTATAAAATTGGTATCGTGGCATGTGGTGACTGGCTAGGGAAATTAGTTGTTGCACATCGTTTAATTATTACATTATATACATATATATACCCCGTTGATTCAGGATTTTCGTTAATTTTTATTGTTATACATAATTTATTTTCTACACTGCCCAGTTAACGGGCTTTGTTTTTCTAAGCTTCAAGGCTAAGCTTGTTTCTTCTTGTGGCTTAAATGAACTTATTTTTTAAAAAATCGATTATTCAGATTTTTCTTTTTTTTTTTATTTCGAATCAGACAACCCATTAACCCATTTGAAAATTGTGATCTGAGGGCGATTTTTTTTTTTTTTTCTTACAGCGTAGACTCTTAAACGATACGCAATTAATATATAGTAAATGAGCATCCTTAAGGGTGCTTTAGAAAGGCTTCTAGCCGAAGCTCAATCATCAAGGCAAAAAGAACTTGAACAAGCTTGTACTACTGCTTTAGAGAAACTTCAAAAAGAAATAAATTATATTGCAAAAAAGAAAGCTATAAAAGATGGAAAATTAAAGGCAAAGTCAGAAAATGATGCCGCCGAAGTTGCCCCACAAATAAACAATTCTGAAAATGGGTCAATATTAAATCATAATACTACAAATAACGCACCGCAAACACCATCTCCCACTGATGGATCTGTTGGAGAAACCAGTCAAAGGGGTGCAGAAAAAGCTGCTGAGAAAGAATTAAAAACAGCTAGTCCCATACAAAAAAGTTCTCCAAGCATACCATCACAAGCTAATTCACGTTCATCAATATCTAGTAGTTTATTTGCTCGTGCTGGTGAAGATTTACCAAAAATTTTAGCCGATAATTATTGGCAACCATTCGAAATCGCTTGTGGTATTTCAATCCCAACTAACATTCGTGTGTTAGCTTTGGATTGTTTACAAAAAATTATAGCTCATGGGTTGCTTAAGGGGTCTAAACCGATTTCCCCACCAAAGAACAGTATCACCAAGAAACGTGATCCTAAAGCTAAAAATACAACAAATGGTTTTAGTGATTCTAATGATTTATCATTTATTGACATATCAGATACTCCATTTGATAATGATGAGTCTAATAATGGTGTTTCTACCACCAATTCTTCTATTTTTCCGAATCCAGCTCGATTAATCGATGAAGTTGTTCATACGGTTTGCATAGGGTTTACTGGTCCTCAAACTGAGCAAGCTGTTCAACTTCAAATATTAAAAGTATTACTTACTCTTGTTACTACTGAACAATGTCCAGTTCATGGTGTTAGTTTACTTAAAATTATTCAAACTTGTTGTAATATATATTGTTATTCGAAAAGTCAAGTGAATCGAGCAACTGCAAAAGCCGAATTAACTCAAATTTCAAATTTTATTGTTTCGAGGTGTGAAGAATTCGCACTAGAATTATCCAAAAGTGAACTTTCAAAAAGTAATTCTGCTACATCTCAAGCAGCAACTTCTGAAGTTAGTCCTGTAGCTAAAGATGATAAAAATGCTGACGGAATCAATGATGTAGATAATGATAAAGATGATAATAGTGATGATGATAAAGAAGGAAAAGTGATTGATGATGATGATGATGATTATGTGAATTTAGAAGTTAATGGAGTTGATTCACCAGATTCTGTAGAGAATGAAAAGGCCATAAAAGCAGATGATACTGAGTCAAAAGAGTCAACAGGTAATGTGACGGATGAGTTTTCAAAAGATGATCAAGTTGAAAACGATGTGACGGATGATTCTTCAAAAGATGACCAAGTTGAAAACGATGTGAAGGATGAGCCTTCAAAAGATGACCAAGTTGAAAACGATGTGAAGGATGAGCCTTCAAAAGATGACCAATTTAAAAATGTTGTGAAGGATGAACCTTCAAAAGATGACCAAGTTAAAAATGATGTGAAGGATGAGACTTCAAAAGATGACCAATTTAAAAATGATGTGAAAGACGAGTCTTCAAAAGGCATTCAACCTGATAAGAGTAAGGTACAGGCAAAACAACCTTTGATACGACGGAGATCATCTTTGACTGCTATGAAAGATCTAACAATCACTATACCAAAAAAGCGAAAACTGAAACCCAAAGAAACCATCTCCAAACGCAAATTCTTTGATATTTTACGAAAAGATCTGTATCTGACTTTTAGGATGTTTTGTCAGTATTCTTTGAGATCCGAAGGAGAAGAAAGTTCTCAAACAGATGAAGTAAATATTCAAGGCCGATCATTGGTTTTGGAATTAATCTTATCAATGTTAGATAATTCTGGACCTGTTTTTCACAATGATGCGATTTATATTAAGTTAATTCGACAAGCACTTTGCGTTTCTTTATCACAAAATGGTGTGTCATCTAATGAACAACTCTTTGAACTTTCTTTATCCAATTTCCTAATGTTGTTGCGTTATTATCGTGCACCATTAAAGACTGAACTGGAGGTTTTATTTAATGAAATATATTTACGTTTTTTGGATATGAGTAACGCGACACATTTGCAAAAACATTTAGTATTGCAAGGTCTTATGAAGATATGTCAAAAACCCCAAATTCTCTTAGATATTTACTTGAATTATGATTGTGATATTGCAATGGTTAGTGTATTCGAACGCATTGTCACTTCATTGTCAAAAGTTGCTCAATTGCGTACAAAAGTTCCAAGTAGTTCTGGTATGTCAAGTTTAATAGGTGGTGGTTCTGGAACTGCAGAATTGGTGGCCATGCAAGACAAGGTACTGAAAATTAAAGGATTAAAATGTATGGTGGCCATTGTAAATTCTTTAATTGAATGGTGTAAAGATTTGGAACGAAGAAATGGTAATGATCCCTCTCCATCACAACATTCATTGCAAAATCAAACACCGGATTTTATTGAAGATAAAGCACCAATTATTTTCTCAAAAAATCCTTTATTAAGTGTCAATTTTTCAACCTCTCACTCTAATTCAAGTGTTAGTAGTATTGGTACGGATGATAATGAAGATAATCCTGCACAATATCATGAGATGATGTCACGAAAGCAAACTTTACGAGAAGGAATTAAATTGTTTAATGCAAAGCCGCAAAAAGGCCTTAACTTCTTAATAGAACATGGCTTCGTAAAGGATGATACTGATAGTATAATAGCTTTCCTCTTGTCGACTGCAGGATTAAATAAGGTGTCTATTGGTGAATATTTAGGTGAAGGTGATCAGGAAGCGGTCAAGGTTATGCATGCATTTGTTGATCGTATGGACTTTGTAGGATTAGGATTTGTCGATGCTTTAAGGTCTTTTTTACAAACTTTTCGACTTCCAGGCGAAGCACAGAAGATTGATCGTATTATGGAAAAATTCGCAGATCGTTATTGTGAAACTAATCCAGATGTTTTTGCAAACGCTGATACTGCCTACATTCTCGCTTATTCTGCAATTATCTTGAACACAGATCAACATTCCGCAAAAGTAAAGCGCCGCATGGATAAGAATGAGTTCATAAAGAATAATCGTGGTATAAATAATAACAACGATCTTCCTGACGAATTCTTGGGAGAAATATTTGATGAAATTGCAAATCATGAGATCGTAATGGAAGAGGAACAATTCTCAGAAGTGGCCAAAACTGCGATTAGCCATGCTAATGATCGAGAACGTCAAGAATTATATGAACGCGAAATATCTCAGATGCAAAAAAAGAGTCAAGCACTTTTAAAAAGTAATAGGCAAGGCCAAACTCCTGCTGCTTGGCGAAGTGCGTCGCACGCAGACCATGTTAAACCGATGTTTGCTGTGGTTTGTTGGCCTTTAATGGCTACCCTCAGTCTTGTGTTTGAGGAAGCAGATAATCCTTTATCGAATGTCAACAAAGGTCTTGATTTCTCTCAATCAAATCAAGAATCAATTGAACTATGTCTTGAAGGATTTCTTGGAGCTATCAGAATAAGCAGTATATTTTGTATGGATGTAGAACGTGGTGCTTTTGTTTCCTCCTTGGCCAAACTAACTGGTTTAAATCATGTCGATGAGATGAGACCGAAAAATGTAGCTGCCATTCGGATATTACTGTCTGCTGCTAATTTATATGGTGAAGGATTGCAATCCTCATGGCTTATAGTATTGAAAACTGTGTCTACCATGGAACGTTATCAATTAATCGACAGTTCTGCAGGATCAGTTGTTTACAATGCGGAAGGAGTTAATGGATTGGATTATTCTACACAAAATGGTCGTAACGAAACATCATCTACTTCAAATCTTTCATTAAATGCATCACCCACAACTCGTCCAAATATAAATGCAACACGTAACAGTTCCATTAGCGGTTTAATGAAAGAATTCCAATCTCAAAGTACGATAATTGCAATAGATAGGATTTTCACAAACAGTTTTAAATTGAGTGGTGATGCGATAGTACACTTTTTTACTGCTCTCTGTGCTGTTTCTCTTGAAGAAGTTAATTCTTCAAGATCATCACCGAGAATGTACAGTCTTCAACGGATTGTTGAAATTGGTAAGTTTTATAATAATGTAATTTATACTTTTTTTTAATTCCATAAAGTAACCAACAATTTTATTATAGCTTATTATAACATGTCACGTATTCGGTTTGAATGGGCTCAAATTTGGAAAATTCTTCAACCCCATTTCGTTGCAGTAGGATGTCATACAAACCATATAGTTGCCACTTTTGCAATTGATTCTCTTCGACAATTAAGTATGAAGTTTTTAGAAAGGGATGAATTATCTCATTATAATACTCAAAGCGAATTTATGAAGCCATTCGAACAAATCATAAAGAATAGCCCTTCCCCAAATATTCACGATCTCATTATACAATCAATTATTCAAATGATCTCTGCTCGCGCGAGAAATATAAAATCTGGTTGGAAGAGTATTTTTGTGGTATTCGGTCGTGCAGCGTCTGATGAAAATACACAATTAGTAGAAACAACATTTGATGTTGTTAGGTTGGTATATCAGAAACATTTGGACCTTATAGGACCTGCATTCGTAGATTTCGTAAATTGTTTAGTGGAATTCGCATTTAACTGCAAGGAAAAAGAATTTGTCAACGAATCCATCAGAATGTTACACGGCTGTGTTAAGGTTTTAGTAAAGGACGTAGACAATTTAACAAAGAGTGAACAGCGGAAAGAGAATATTATTATATTACCATCAACAGCTACACCAGAGCATGTTGCAGCTTCCAAGAAGAAATTGCAACACATCGAAGAAGAACAATTTTTCTTGAAATGGTTTCCTGTTGTATCTGGTCTTTCGCGTCTCGTAATTGATTCAGAATCTGAAGATATTAGGAATAAAGCTTTGGAAACACTCTTTGAGATTTTGAAATCTACTGGACACTTATTTGAAATAAATTATTGGATCAAAATTTTTAGGAATGCTATAATTCCCATATTTGAAGATCTCAAAGAACCTACATTATCGCAACAATCATCAACTATTGATAAGAAACCTGAGACTACTTTAGAAATATGGGTTCAAACTATTCGTTCTATGGTAGAACTTTATGCACTTTTCCATGATATATTTGCTACAAAATCTGAATTTTTAGTAGAATTGTTGGATTTACTGATAGCCCTAATTAAACGTAGAAACGAAAAGCTGGGTCAAACTGGAATCCGTTGTTTCCATAATCTGATATCAAAAAATGGGTCAAAGTTTGATAACGTCACGTGGGGAATTGTTACAACAACATTAGAAGAAATTTTTAAATGGACGACTCCACATGAACTTTTGGAGTTTGAAATAACGGTAACGGAAGTTGGTGACAATGAAAAGAATGATACAAGAAGTATAAAGAACGTACCAGTAGGCGGTGGAACTCCATTAATGAACGTTCCTTCAATCAACGGAACTAACGATTCAGCAAATATACAAATATCTGATAATAGTCCACCATCTTTCATACCTGATCAAAGTAATTCTAAAATTGATATAGATTTTCCATACACAGTTATAAAGTGTGGAACTCAACTTATTGTTATCCAAACTGTTCAAGACCTTGCATTTAATGATAAGGAACAAGTTAGTTATTTTGTTCAGATGCCAGCAGAATTCCGGAATAGGTGGTTGAGATGTCTATATAATTCTTATAAATTTGCTCACGAATTCAATGCAAATCATGATCTTCGTCGGTCCCTCTTAAAAGCAGGATACGTTCAACAATTACCTAATCTTACAAAACAAGAAACTTTATCGTTATCTGTGTTCCTCTCAATTCTTTATGATCTATATCGAACATTTGGTGATAGTGATCAAGATTTATTACCACCTTTGGTTGAAGAATCAACACTTGTGCTTCAAAAACTTGTTAAATTAATGCACGAACCATTGTTAAATCAACAAAGAGAAATGAACAATTGGTCGCCTTTGGTAGTTACAGTTCTAAGAGAATTGAGCAAGACTAAATGGAATTATGGTAGAAGATATAGTGATGTTGATATAAATGACGATGATGATAACAAAACAAATAGATTAGTAGGTCTAAGAAAACAAATTCCAGATTTTTATAGATTAGTAATTAAAATTATTGGAGTGGATAGAGCTGATGTTAGAGTTGCTATTCAAGAATTTTTGGAAAAAATCGGCGATGAATTCTTAAACGTTGATTAGAACCTAAGTTTAATAGGAATGATGTATCATTAGTAAAACATCTTTATTTTTTAAAAGGTTGATCAAACTTTAATAGGAGAATCTTAAAAAATTCTTATTAATATTTAGCATAACTAAACATTTCGATAAATAGACTATTTTATTATTCTATTTTTATGTTTATTACAAAACTTTGATTTAAAATGTTTACAAACTTCCGTGAGATAGGGGTATATTAGAAATAAGAACGCGTGATTACTCAAAAAGATGGATTTATAATTATTAGCGAGCGTCTTTTATTGCTATGAAATGCAATCTGTTGATCGGTATTGTAAATATATATTATCTGAACAGGACATATAGTTTTAATTTGGTAATCATTATTAGTATATAGATAGTACAATTAATTAATAACAATTAAACTTCGATAAACAAGATTAATATTTAAAAATTTATCTAATGGTGTGTTTTCAAATTTATATTAAACAATACTGTTTTGCTAAGGTACGTATTACTAAATTATATAAGTAGATATTTATTTCTTATATCATATTTTAGGCAAATTTGCTTGGAAAATTAAATTATATTTAGTATTTTTTAAATAAGAATAAATGTTTTGCAACAACCTATTACATGTAGTAATCCAAATCGTTAGTTGAAAAATCAACTAGTTGATTTGGAAAATTTTAAAAACAACCAAACTGAATCATTAAATAGTTTAATTATGAGATATTTTGTTTGTTCAGGCTAATTTATGCTAATTTCTTTGATTTGATGATTTGATGATTTGATTGGCTAATTAACAAATTTAGTTATATGATATAAAAGTTGATTAGTTGCAACTATAGTTGGCAACTAGTTGATTGGCAAAATTTTTACCAACTTGGAACATTATTCTAAAGTAGTAATTTGAACCGGTTAGGCTAGAATCGATTAACCGACCTGAATCAAATAAATTTCAGATAACTGGTTAAGTAAATTCTTAATCAGTTGACCTGTACAACCAGTTAAGAATTAGTAATCGGGTGGATTTTGAAAAGGTCAAAAATTTGGGTAAAGCTCCGAGACTTTCTGAAGGTAAAGTGTGAAGTAAATCTTAATCAGTTGAATCAGTTGGCATAAAATATTTCAGTTCAGTTAACCGATTAAGAAAATTTTTCTTAGTCCAAATCATTATTCTGAAGGTATATGTTTGATACCAAGCATAAGATGTGTTATATTGCTTGCAATTTGCAGATATCTTTATGTTCAGAAAATTCTAAGCTGCTAGCCAAAAGAATATAGTCATAGTATCTTAAAAATTCACTATATATCTAATATTAACAATTGTTTTATAAGTAAATTTCATTCTGAAAACTTTTACTTAGAGGTCAGAAGTTATTTATCATAGTAAATTTTTGTGTTATTTATATTTTTTTACAATTTCTTATGTTTTTCGCATTTGTTATGTTACACAAGATCCTGTGATTTTATTGGATCTGGATAGAGTTGGAAGTGATCTTTAGCCTAGGATTTTCTGAACATAAGAGTACCCACAATTTGCACATGTTCCATTATATTTATTTCTTTTAGAACCAAATTCGTCAAATACCAATACATATTTATTTTTAATGATTTATTAGCAGATTGAAAAAGACCGTTAAGTGACTTAATGATCTTTTTTAATCTTTTAATGAATTATTAAAAGACCATTAAGTAACTTAATGATCTTTTAATGATTCATTAAAAGATTGAAAAGATCGTTAAGTCACTTAATAAATCTTGAAAAGATTGAAAAAATCATTAAATTACTTAATGGTCTTTTAATAAATCTTGATAAGATTGAAAAAGATCATTAAGTCACTTAATGATCTTTTAATGATTTATTAAAAGATTAAAAAAGATCATTAAGTCACTTAACGGTCTTTTAATAAATTATTAAAAGATTAAAAAAGATCGTTAAGTTACTTAATGGTCTTTTAATGATTCATTAAAAGATTGAAAAGATTATTAAGTTGCTTAACAGTCTTTTAATGAATCATTAAAAGATTAAAAAAGATCATTAAGTTACTTAACAGTCTTTTAATGAA
>CAJVQA010003846.1:0-18600 GCA_910591915.1 Cetraspora pellucida | reverse complement strand
TATAAAAATCCATATTGCACTATATGTAAAGAAGATATAGAAGAAGACCAAGATCATTTAGCAATATGCAAATGTTATGAAAATATATGAATAAATATAGAGAATACATCAATAAATTTGGCATAGACAAAGCTTTCAGCTGAAGCCAGAACAGAAGCAAATAAAGAGCAGCTTAATGAAGTGTTTTGGAATCTATGAACTGAAGAGAAAATTAAAACAAGATGCAGAATAATCAAAGGTCTAATACTTGAAAAGACACTAGATTTGTTGCAAGATTTACTCCATTCAAGTAAAGAAAAAAAGAGTTTGTGTCAACAGCAATTAATACAGCTTGGAGTTGCTTCTATGAGGACATATAGAAAAAATGATGTGAAGCTTTCGTCTTATGGGAAAAAGAAATAGGAATTGAAAGAAAGAACAAAAAGAAAAAAAGAAATTCGATAGATAACCCAACAAAGAAAGTTAATGAAGCTAGTTTTACAAGGAAAACTATTAAAATAGAAAAGAGTCAAATGATTGAAGCCAGAAAAATCGAAAAAGAGGTGGAAAAAATAGAAATACATAAGGCATGGTCTGGCTCAATCACAAATTTTATTTATAATAAATCAAGGCCATTTACATATGGCCTTACTGGCTAGTCTGATACAGCCCCTAGATCCGGGTATATCCCCAACCAGTGCGACAGACCATCTCTGGGCACTCAAAGAAGCAGCCGGAGGATGTCAGACCAGAAACTTAAGTTAAAATGTATGTAATACAGATACAAGAATCTTAATAAAGGTTTACAGCAAGGCTGCCAAAGATTAGAAAAAAAATATATATATATATAAAATATTAGCTAAACATTTGTATTTAAAATTTAATTATAAAAAAATATATTATAGTTATCTAATAAATAATTTGAATTTTATAAATATTTAAACTACTAGTTACAATCATATAAAATATTAGCTAAATATTTGTATTTAAAATTTAATTATAAAAATATATATTATATTTATTTAATAGTTAATTTGAATTTTATAAATATTTAAACTACTAGCTATAATTATATAAAATATTAGCTAAATATTTGTATTTAAAATTTAATTATAACTACTTAAAATGTAAATATTAGAAAATAAAAAATATTAATATAGTATTTAGCTAGAAAAAATAAAAAAAGTAGATTTAAATAACAATTAATTTTATTAGAAAGTTAAGCAGCCAATATGGTTATATTCAACTGCCAGAAATTAATTGAGTTTTGTATAATAGTCTTGGTTATATGATTTCATAAAAAAATTCATCTTTAAAGTTATATGATACACCTTTTTTTAAAGTGACATTGTTATATTTTTGCTTCTGTGTGTAAAAGAATAGGAAATTAGATACTGAATAAAATTTTATGTAGTAATCAGCACTAGGAGGGAACATTGATGTTATACAACTGATCCTTTACCTGATGTGCAATATATAAAAAACTATTTTATTATTCTGCTAAAATATATTATAATTATAATCTAAAATTATTTTATTATAATAAAAATAGTGTTGGATTATAATTATAACATGTTCTAACAGAATAATCTAATATTGTAAAATAGTTTTTTATATGTTGCACATCAGATGAAGGATCAGTTATGTAACATTGATGTTGTTTTCAGTTATAATCATCAATTCTTTTTTTTTTTTTATTTTATTTTATTTTATTTTATTTTTAAAGCCAATATTATCTGTAACTATCATCTTTATTTGTGTTTTTGGTCAATGCATTACATATGACTTGTACAAAATAAGTATACAACTAGCCACATGTATAACTTTTGGTTATCTATTTAAGTAGCCACCCAAGGGTTCTACACCAGCTGCCATGCCTGTAACCTACTAGAAGGATACCTATTTAAACACTTTAATCCTTATATTACATCCAGATGAGTAACACCTGGTTCTTATACAACTAAGTGCCATCTAACTCAACATTTAGCTTTTCTTTTTTGTACATCTGTCAAGCCATTAAACATTTTAGAATACATTACCTGACTGTAAGATTCCAAGATACCTTTTTGTTAACTACCTATCTACTCTACAGAACATTAACAAGTTAGCCTTTGTAAAGTTTACCCAAACCCTAGCACCTACTTCACAGCATATTCCTAGTACTTATAGTATACTTCTGCTTTAACCCCAGACTTCCAATCCAGATAGCCTAATAGAACTGTGACCTGTCCATAATATATCAAGCCAGCCCAATATCCTTTTCCTTTGGTTTGGTTCTGATGGCCTGGTTGGTAGTACTTCTCACCTGAGGTTCTTGCCCATTTGGCTTCTCTACATTGGTATCTGTTTTCTAGATCTAGCCTTTACAGTGGTACCATCGAAGATCTGTATTACTTCTCTATTCCGGTCTTTCCAAGTAGGCTTTGGTTTCCATTTTTATGAATTTACACAGCCATAAGAACTTATTTTAGATTTGCACTGCCTGGTACTGGTTTGCATTTCTCTGTGTAACCAATGTTACACAGATGTCCTGTGACCTGCCAGTCATGCTGGTGTGACTATAGTTACAGATAACCTATCCCAACTGATCAACAGAATGCCATCACCATAATATCATCTATGTATTACATAGGTGATTATTCAAATTTTCACTGTTGGTAGGTTTTAAACTTACAACCTACCACTTAGGAGGTTGACAACTTATCCACTTTACTAAGTCACCACACCCCTTATAATCATTAATTCATATTAATATTCCTGTAATCTCATGACTCTGTAATAAAATACAGAAAAATCTTATTTTATTTATTGTCAATATTATATATTATTATAAATAGTAGCAAGTACCTAAAGTTGATTTGAATATTGCAGAGTGAAAACTTGTAAATGAAAATTTAGTTTTTACTGTAGCAAATTTAGCTTATATGCATTACCTAAAATTACAAGTTATTGTACAACATGAACTAAAAGACCTCTCATTATAATACCCTTATGATTTTTGAAGGCCAAAAATGTAAAGTATCCTAGGTACTAAGGATTACACTTGGGAATGTAAAATACCTGAGTACTAAAAATTTTGTAATTGCACTTAGACTATATAAAATATTGATGCATCCCTTATATCGCAAAATATGTTTTATTATAAGACTTTTCAATAAAAAAATTATTTCTAGCTTTTTAAATCCTATTTTATTATTATTGCAACTCTATATACAGTTTAAAAAGAAACTGTTTTTTGAATAAAGTTGATACTATTTAACTTATTTAATCTATAATCTTAGATTATTATTATATTCTACACATCTATGTAGCATAGATTTATTATTAATTTGAACCAATAAACATTAATATAAATCATATAATCATACTTAACTCTAAAAATTCTATTTTAACCTTTTTATTTAATGCATCAGACAAATTAATCTAATTTATTAAGTATAATGCAATTGAAGTAATTAATTAATAGATGGCTTTTTATGAAGTATTATAAAGGCAATAATAAAATTTGAAATTTGAAAAATAATTAAATAAAAAGCAATTTAGATAATATATATGTAATATAAAGTTTGATTTTATAATATAATATAATAAAATTCATAATTAATTTAAAAAAACTTAAAATTAATTTTTATATATGTTTTATTAAGAAATCAAAGTTTGGACTTATTAAAGCATAAAAGCTATTGCATTTATATATAAGATGTTATTAAAATCCTAATTTTTTATTAATTGGAATAATTACAATATATCTAGTCAATCGATGTAATTTGTAATCTGCTTTAAAAAATCTACAAAAAATTTTTTGGACAGGCAGAACATTATCAACTAAACATTTGTAAAAGCTATTTTCCTACAACTCAGCACAAAACATTTCAACATAAGCATGTCTACCTTTAACAAATTGAAAGCAATCAGTTTCATAAGTATAAATATAAAAATGATCATAACAATTAGATGTTTTATACCAATCAACAAAAGCAAATGAATGCTTTATAGTTTTAAAATCTATTTAATTTTTAGAATTTTCTGTGGTAACCTTCTTTGGAACCTGTACTCAATGCTTAAAATAGTATAATACTTTTTCAGGCCAGTGATATATTTTATGTTCTTTACCAGTTTTAGTTTTTTTTTCATCAACAAAAGCTGCAATTATATATTAATTTGAGTCTGATCGTAAAGAAACAGAACCAAACTTTTCATCTTTAATACAAATAATTCCAGCTCATTCAATTGCAGATGTTACAAAAATTGAATTAAAGTTTGAAAAATAATTACAAGATGCAATAAAATTTAATGTTCACTGGTTTTTAATATAAACTTTGTTATAAAATTGTGTAAAATATCTGTTTGTAGTATCATCTAAATGTAAAAAATATATAGGTTTAAGAAACTTTCTAGGAAATAATTCAGCTTTAGTAATATTTTGTTTAGAAATTTTAGTTAACATATTATAAAGATTTAAAACACTTGTATAGGTACTAAGTATTTAGTTAATGTTCCTTCTGATGAAATAGAATTATTAAATACTCTAAAAGAATAATTAATTAAATCTGGAAATTTTTTTAATAAAGTTGAGGCAACAATATTAATTATAATTTCTTTATAAATAGCAATTATAACTTCAGTAGTAATATTTCTATTTGAAGTTGAAATTGTTGATAACTTGCCATTTATTCGCTCATATGCAAAACACCAAATTCCATATACTGGTCCATAATCCAAGAAGCATTTCTTAAATGAATATGCATATACATATTGGGTGTAATAAATTCAGTGCCAAAAATTTTTTTAATAGCAATGCAAAACTGACAAATAAATTCATATGCCTTTTCAATTTCAGATATACTAATTACTCTTTTGTCCACAAAGCATTAGCACATACAAAATCTTGCCAATATTTTCTGTAATTTTTAGGTAACAAATTACAAACTGCTAAAGTAGAATAGATTAATATTCAATTTTTCCACTAATTAGCAGTAAAAGAAGAAAATTCAGCAGCAATCTTATAAAGAATTCAACCTATATTATATAGAGATGGATTGTGATTAATAAGATTTTGTATTATTTCTAAATCTTTTTTAAAAATTAAAGGCTTATTATTTTTAATGTTAACAGTAGTTCAAAGTTTTGTAATATATTGTGCAGTTTCTAAATATAAGTTATGCATTGGGTCAACTACTGTAAAATGAATAAGATCAATATAGAGAAGATGTAGTAGCAAAGTCCATCTAATATTATACTTATTAAATATCTGTTTTTTTCTCTATTACTTTTATTTAGCCAATTGTTAAATAATTGTATATATCTGATATTGCTAAGATAGGAAAATTCTTAATCAAATCCAGAAAAATTTACTTTTCTATTTGAAAATGTTGTAAATTTTTTGGTACATTTATAATAACTATTTTTTGATGAATGTTCTGCAAATCCTAATATTTTACAAGCTGCTTGTGTATTGCATGCAATAAGTATTAAAGCATTATGAAAAAGCTGACCATTCAGATATTTTGGAGTTTTAATTACAATTCTACTCCATAATTTGTTTAATTTATAAACAATTAGTTCAATATAATTATGAATTTCAGTAACTGAAGGTTCATGAGATTCTGAAATTAGACCAACTAAAAAAACATTTCTAGTTTGATATTAAATATGTCTTGAAAAATTTAAAATAGTTAAATAAATAGTGTCAATTGATATTGGTAAATGTTTGTATAAATTAAACTAGTTAATATTAAGTGAAAATTCTAATCTTTCTTCAGCTAAATTACTAACAAAAAAAGCAGTTTTATCATCATCTTCAAATGTATGCCAAACATGACCATCATATACATCAGAAAGTAAATTGTCTGATAGTAATAAACATTCATGACAAGTTTCTAATGCCTTTTCTATTTCTGGAAGCAAAAGAATTTTTTTAAGATGCAAAATAATTGAATAGTAAGAATATATTTTAATACCCTATATAGATATAATATAGAAATTTTTTAATAAATATTTAGTTTTATATAATCATTAAACAGTTTTACTAAATCATACCAATAGTGCTTAACACTATAGTTATTATACCTTACAACTAACTAAATAACCAATGCCAAATATAATAAGTAAAAATATTTATTATTCTAAAATCTCACCCTAACTAAAGTTTAAACATATATCTTTATAATATTTTTCTTTTAGATGTTCAAATGGGCTTTTTGAGTTTTGCTCCACAAGTGCAATTTGACTGACCAAATTCATTTAAATATTCTTGTGTCCAGAAAAGTTTATGACATTTTGGATATATATAAAATTTAATAAAATTTTGATCTAGTCCAAAAAGCTTTGAAACATGATAGTTTGATTTGGAAAAAGTCACAAAGTAGTCAGAATTAATATAATTCAATATAGAATATAAGAAATTAAAAAGAATTTCTGTTAATGTTTTAGCAAGAGCTATTGTGCATTTAAAAAGTAAAATCCACAAAACAATCTATTAAATAATAATTAAAGCAGCAAGTAATAAGCATAATATGTTATTTGGGTCTGATTCAATGCAAATAAGAAAATTTGTAGTTAAATTTGATTTATATTTAGTATTTTCATCATCATATTCAGTACTAATATAATTCTCCATTTTATCTTCTAGACTAATACTGTTATTTGTTTCATTCTTATAATTATTCAAATTAATATTCAATAGATCAAGTTGTGTTTTGTGTTTATTATCACTATCTGATTCGACAATTATATTACTAGTTAATCCAAATTGTGTAAGATTTATATTATTTTCAAACTTATTTTTTTTTTGTGAATTGATCCTTCTGCAAAATTATCAAAACTTAAAGAATTGGAATTTTGTTCTGCATATCTATATACTAAAACTAAATTAGATTTAGAATCTTCTATATTTTCAAATATAAGATACAAATTTGATAAAAGAGTATCTGTACTTTCTGATACTATAGGTGAGTCAGGTTGAAGACCTTCTAAATAGGGTTTATTACTTTTATTAGTAATATTATCTTGAATTATTGATACTGATGCTGTAGGGTCATCAGACATATATAAATTAAAATTGCTATTCCAAGTTCTCCAATTAACTTTTTTTCTATTGCATTCTGGATATATACAAATATGTATCATTAGAATAATGTTAATTATATATGTAAAGAGTTTTTATTATTATTGAAAGACAAGAAAGATACAGTTTAAAGTATTATATATTGAATCTAGAAAATAAAAGTTTTTTTTTATTTTATTTTGAATCAGATTACTATTCTGAAGTTTAACGATCCTGATGACAGAGTCTGTTATAATTAGGCTATCAATTCAAATATGTTATTTTTTTTATCTTTTGTATATAGAAAGATAAATATAATACTACATTTTTGTTTGTTTTTAATATTAATATATTTCTCTAATAGATCTGTTTTATTCCTTAAGTTTTCCAACTTTTACTATTCAAAACTTTATTATTATGCTTTAACAGGTTTTAGAAAGGATGGTTATCAATTCAAAAATAAGTAATACAATACTTAAAGTTAATAAATTGAACAGATTAAAAATCTATTATTTTATCATTATTGCTCAAACATGCTATGAATAGTAATTTGAGCTTTAATATCAGATCGATTGCATATTCCAAATATCAAATAGATCGATGATACATTATTTCCAAAAACAAGGTTATACTTATGATCTAAACTAGTTAATATTAAGATAGGAAACAAAATAAAGGACTGAGTTATATATATATATGATGTTTTTATTAATATGCCATCCTTAATATAATTTTTTGTTTTATTAATTGGCCTCTATTTCTCAATTGTGATAGTATATTATTTTAATATTAATAATTATAATATAAATAAATAATAAGTGTTATTAAGGAAAAATCTGTTATCAGGTTTTCAATTATATTTATAATAGACATAATCACTAGTATATCAAATAGATCAAATCTGATACAAAATATAATTAAAAGCCTGATGACAGGTTTTTACTTTATAGCACTTATATATATGTATTGTATATTTAGAATTTTAATTAGACATTAAATCTAACTAAAAAAAAACTAACAATAATAAATAAATAAGATATATTTTTTGTTTTTCTACTTGTGATTCTTCTCATTATTTATTCAATAATTATTTGTTTAATAATTAAAAAAAAATTTACAATTATGGCATTTAAAACAACTAATTTTCAAATATATACAGCAATACAATCTCTTGAAGACCTTGTAAAATCACAATATATAGAACAGCAAAAAAGATTAGATGATTAAGATCAATTATTAAAGAATATCGAAGAAAAAATAAAATTACAACTTGCAAATCAACAAAATAAAATCGACAAAGTAACAACTATTATCTAACAAAATAGATTTAATAGTTTTGAAGAGAATAATAGGCAATTAGTTGATATGATAAATGCTGAGCTAACTAGTTTGAATAACTATAATGGTCTTATTAATAACAACTTAGATTCTTTTGAGACATTACTAAGAAATTATTTCAATATTTATAACAAAAGCAAATTTTCTTTGTTATTTTGGTATCCAAGAGCCATTAAATAAGTTAAGAAGAGGGTTTATAATAAACAAAGTAAAGAGAAAACAGTTCAGGATAAAAACTTAATTGAAGATACCAGACATTCCTATTATGAAACACATCCAACTTTAGTTTATTATCTTTATTGCAAGATTAAATTACATTGCAAAAAAAAATAGCATATAATAATAAAACCTTATCTGCAAATTAAACAGTTGATGAAGAGTATCTTTCAGATGTCTTCAATACACCTATTGCAGGAAATAATCCAATAATTATTGAACAATATATAGATTATTTTATGAGAGATTAGGATGTTTGTAAAAATATTACAGGTATTTAATAATTACTTAGAGCAATTCTATTTTTGTCTAAATTAAAGTTATCTATAATGTCATTTAATTATTAGTATTAGTAATAATTAGTAATATTTTGGGGTACTTTAACTCAGATGAAAATAACATTTCCTAATTACTTATTTGAGTTTTATAGTTTAAACATTACTATACAAGATTTTATTCTTTTAGAATTAGTATTTGAGCAACCTTGGATATGTAAAATCATTATGGATATTGCAATTTAATATTTTCAATATTTACATAAAGATTATCTTGCTTTGAAAAAGAACTCTAATGCTTTTAATAATCAAAACATTAAGCAGCACTATAATAATCATCTTAGTATAGTAAGATAGAAATTTTACAAAATTTAGATTTATATTTCAAATTTTTGATTTAAATTTTATTTTTAAAAATCTAAAGCATTATTAAAAGCCTTGGATCAATATTCTGATATTGAAGATTTGCATTATCCAAAAGAAGAAATTAAACTTATTTTTTATAAATGTTGTATGTCACTAGAACTAACAGATGAGGAATATCAGGAACTTTATTTATAAGACAGAAAACAATTAATTGTCACACCTGTATATTGTGCTCAGATAAAGTAAAACAATTAACTTTATATTTCTTATTAATTTACTTATTAATTTGATTTATATAAATTTAAAAAATTTTATTATTTAAAGTATAATAGATTATGATCTATTTTAAATAGGAAAGCCAGTATTTTATGCTCAAGTATGTGGTCACTCTATTCAAAAAGAAAAAAAAAGGATAATGGCATGTTCAAACATGTTTATCCTAAATCCAAACATTCACAATATGAGAAATTAATTGGTCTCTTACCTGATAAGTTATCTTTTCTTCCTGATTGGGCTTAAAAGGTACTAATATAATATTTATATTTTGGTTAATTACTGTACAGCACTGTGTACAGTATCTTCTTAAAAAAGATATCCCTTTTAAATAGTATTAAGTATTTTAAAAGTTTTCTGGTACTAATCAAATATATAACCTAATTTAATAATTTTGTAATATAACCTATATGATTACAATTAATATACCCTATATAGTATACTTCTCACATAGTACTTTGGAGTACTGTATGCAGTATTGTACAATTTTTTATATATATATATGCTTTATTACTTACTAATTTTATTTATATTTCATAATATATAGATCTGTAAATGATATTGATATTACTATGTAGCACTTTCATATTGATATAAACTAAGCAATTTATTATGAGATAACAATATTTATATATGTATTTATAATAAATATTATTGTAATTTACTATTATATACTAAATAATATTTGAAATAAATAAAATAAATAAATAATATCTATGCAAATAAAAACTTATATGAAATATTGAATAAATATAATATAAATAAATTAAAATACAACATAAAAACTACATATATTTGGTAAAAATATAAATAAATTTTAATATAAATATTTAATAAATTTTAAAAAAACATCAAACAAATGAAAATAAAAATATATATTGTTTTATATATTTATATAAATATTTATATAATATTTTAATCTTGTTTTAATAATATTTATTTTATATTTATTATTAATTTTAATTCTATTTGTTGCTTGTTTAGTTTTGATTTAATATTATTTTTTAAATATTTAGATAATAAGTAGTAGTAGATAAATATAGTCAAAATTATACAATGTTTTAACTATATATAAATAACATTTAAATTAGTATTTTTTACAAGTTTTTTATTAAATTTGTATGATATTTTGTTTAGGTTAAATATATCCTTTTTGACATGTAAAGGACAGCCAGGCTTATCATATTTAACAACAAGTTGTTGTTCTTGTAGTAGTTTGTTTCTAATATAAAGCATTAAATATAAAGCATTGAATAGTAAGCATTTGAATTCAAATTAAGTAGAGAAAAACAAAGTAAAAATAAAAATTCTAATCATACTTGGAATACTTCACTTTAACCTTTAATTTCTCCTTAGTACTATTAGAAGTGAAATTTGAAAGTTAGGTAAAATACCTTAAATATAATTAGGAAATAAATAAAAAATCGAATTAAAAAATTAAAAAAATAATAACTTTTTTTCTATACTGTTATGTTTATATTCTGCCTGTTTTTGTAGGGATTTTAACCTTTTTTTCTTAGTATAAAAATTTTGTTTTAGTTGTTGCATCTGATTTGTTAAGTTGTTTCAGGCTTCTGAATTATTTGTTGCATTATAGGCCCTTTGACATTTAGCAAGCTTCTTATTTGTGTCATTAATAATTTCTACAGCTTGCTTCTGCACTGATGCATTTATTAGAGGTAAATTTGAAACAAAAATTTTCTCAATTATCCATGTTTGAGTAATAGGGGCAGTACTAAGATTTTGAATAGTTAAAGATATATTGAAGTCTTGAACAATAGGTATTGTACAAGTAAGTAGATTTTCAATATTTGAAATGCTGGTTTGCTTTTTATTTCTTTCTATAAGCTATTATATTCTTTGCACAAAAATTCCTTTTTTAAATTTGGATTTTTAAAGATAACCATGTGGTTGTATGTGAATGCATTACAGAAATTTTGATACTGGTTTGTTGATGATTTATATATGTATAATTTATTATAGTTTGAGGCATTTGAGTTAGTTTGCATGTTGAAAAAACCAAATTAAAAATGAATAAATAAATAAATAAAAAATTAATATAAAAAGTAATACTAAAGATAAATTAATATAAAAAAAAAAAACTATTAAAAGAATAGATATAAAGAAAAAAAATAAAAAAATTTTAGAACAGATTAATATTTGAAATTAATTGAAATAATCGAATTATTAAAGTCTTAAGATATCAGTAATATACTTAACAATTAGTTATGCACTTTTGTTTGAAGTTTATTAGGATTTCATGCAAATGTGGAGTAATTTTATCAATTCAAATTTGAGAGATAGTTATAACAATATACAACTTGTTTTCTGTTCATTCTGTGCAATATTTTATTATTCTTTAATATGATTTTAATTCTTAAAATTTTAATAGTTACAGATAAGAAATACACTTGATGGTCTAAAGAAATAAAACTTTATATTTTAAATATTTTAATTTTTTGATGCATCCAAAAAAATATTTATCTTAAAAATATATATTCTTTATTTAATAGTTTAACAGAGAAAAGGTACCAGTTTATATTTGCTGCACTTAATTTTCTTAATAACTTAATGCATGGATGTTGCAATTTTATATTGGAAAAAATTTATCCTAAGTACTGTTTTTATTAAACTTCATTGTTTTTATACAATTTAATTCTAAATGTTTTCTTAAATTTCTTAAATAGTTTAATAAATAGGAAGTACTATCAACTTTACATTTAATGTGCTTGTAACAATTAAATAAGATTATTTTTATATTTTTTCTTAAATATTGTAAAAGTAATTTAACAGACAGGATATAGAAGTAACAATGTAAACATGCATCTTCCTGTATTTGTTCTGTTCTAGCTTCTATGACAGAAGCAACAATGTCAAAACCTATTATTATTATGGACAACATATTGAAAAAGGTGAAACTAATTCTGGCTTTAAGCTAGTTGAAGCATTATTATGCAAATATAAACTAAAAATTACTATATATTGTCTCATTAATATTCAAACTTTTAGAGCTGAGAATTAGGCTATTCGAAGTTAATTTTTTAGTTAAACATTACTCCAACTGAAGTTTCTTCCAAAAAATGAACAACCAATCAAAATACTGAATAACTTTCACCAATAATTTGATTTATATTAACTAATAAAATTAGTTTATTTTTATATGTTCATTTTATTTTACCTTTTCTCTTCCTCTTTCAAGAGTTTTAAAAGTATTGTTAACTGAAAAATTAATTTCGAACAGCCTTAGCTACTGAACTACTACCTGGATCTGCCAAATTCTTTTAACCTTTTTTTTTTACAACTAGGCATTGGTTCATCATTTTAACAACAGATTATATAAACTTCAGATCATATGCTACAAGATAGATGAACATCTGAAATTCTATATTATATATTTATAAGTAATATAAATTTACAATACTTAAGAAATATTACTTGGCTTCATAGTTTTACATAACACAATACAGTCAATCCTCTCTATAATCACATTCTTGATTTTAAGAATTTGATACTTATAGAAAGTTTGAGTCTATATAAAGGTTAAATTTTATAGATATTATATAAAGTTGGTTTTAAGAATTTATATGATTATAAGCAAATGTGACTATAAAGTTGACTATAGAGAGGTTTGACTGTATAATAATTTTATTATTATATTAATTTAGTGATAATAAATTTTTACTAATTGATATATTATCTATACTTTCTTAAGTGCAGAAGTAATTATTCAAAATGAGTATTTAGTTATACCCTGTGTCTCTTATTAATTAAAGATTGGGACTGACTAAAATTTTATAATTGCTTAGTCTTTTAACCTTAATTAGCCAGCATTAAAATAATTTTAACCTATGAACAACATGGCTTTACCTGAAACTATGAACTAATTTTAAGTAGTTAAACAGTTTCAACCCTTATTATTAGTTTTATTTTGGTTAATTTATAGAGGTAAGTATAAAATCTTTAATTGACATATTCACTATTATATTATATAATTTGGATTTGTCTAAGTTTGTGTTAATAAGTCTTATTAATTAAAAAAAAAGGTTAAATTTATGCAGATCTAATTTCTCACTTTACATTATTTTTTTTTTTTGCTATCTTCATAATTCTTAATACTCTATGAAAAAGTTAACTGTACTTCTGGTAGTTCTGATAGTGGATATTTACAGAAATTGTAAAACTACATATAAAATCAAAACTTGCTATACAATGAGGACTAAAAAAGACCCTCTTTTATAATACTCCTCATGATTTTCAAAGGCCTAAAATTTAAAATACCCTGGGTACTAAGAACAGATTAATTGCACTTGGGAATATAAAATATTATTGCAAAACTCATATAGTGCAACTTATACCTCCCTCTAAATTGATCATAATATCCTTCTGATTATAATACTTACATATACAGATTAAATAGTAAAGTATCCTGAATATTTTAGTTCATGCTATATGCTACTAGCAAATATTACCAATTCAGATAAATTAGCATCTTTTCTAGCATTAACCTAAAAAATCTGTCAACAAAATATAGAGTATTAATTTCAACTTAACATTTTCGTTATAAAACTAAGATGAGTAGTTTTAGATAAAATCAGTTTTATATTAAAATTTGATATACATTATATAGGCTTAATTCACAATATCAATTCTGCTGATTTAACTATAGCTTTTGAGCAAGGTTAGTTCTTTTTAACTATGATGTTAAACATGACCAAAGATTAGATAATGACAGTCACTTTGGAAAAAAACCTTTTCACTAAATCTATAACTATAATATACAGTTTAAAATGTTTTTTACAATGATCTCTGGTTTCTTATTTTGCACAATATTCTTATTGCAATTACTTATTTACTGGATTAAAGAGCTATTTATGTAATTAATTCATGTTATTTTAATCTATATTTGATTATAGTTAGAAGCAACAATCATTTTGTATTAAACCATAACCAAGTTTCTAAAGTGAAAGGCCATCTTGTACAACAAAATCGCAAAAGCTGTAGTGGTAGAAAAAACTATCACCAAAGCTATGTTCACAATAGAATTCCTGTTCTACAGTCAGATTTTGATGTTGAATTGTTGTCAAATGTTAAGTTCATCAAAAATAACCTTATTAGAGAGGTTGTTAAAAAAATTACTTCTAACTCCTACTATTACAGTTATACTGAACACACCAAAGGAAAAGCCATCAGTCAAATTACAAAGAAATCATGTTCCATTAACTTTACCTTAATCAATGAAGATAACACCCATTCAAGTTGTAATATCAACACCACTATTATTAAAAGAGCAGCAACCAACTATGGTCTTAAAGAAAATTGTACAGAAGGCATTGAACTTGGTTCAGAATTAGAAGATGTTTTGATACCCCTTACTGCAATTTATTATAAGTTCAGATATTTCTTTAATAACATTCTCTATGAAACAAAGGAATGATTGAAACAAGAGCTTGATGGCTGGTTAGTTTTTTTTTTTAAAAAAAAAATTAAATCATGCCTACATATTGATAATTATGAATGTTTATTAATATTAATAGAAAACTGTCTGGGACTGAATAAAGACAGAAGCAATCTAAAAAAAAATATTTAAATATCAAAACTTTTAGATAAGCCCTGATTGATAACAGAAGAAATTGTGGTTACTATCACAATTGTGATTATAATGAATACTCTAACAACTATCAGAAGAATAACTTTTGAGTATAGTTTATATTTGTTTATATGAAGACTCCAACATTATCATTATTGCTAACTCTATGTTTTCTTAGAAACAGGTTTAGCAACAATCATAAAGCATATTTATTTTTGGTGATTTAAATAATTATTCAATAGTTTATATTTATAGTGTAATAGGTTTAATAGATGAGTTTAGAGATGGAGCAAATGTGATGAATTGTTGCTAGAAAAATGGTTATGCCATGTAACATTCCTCAAAGATGATAAAGGCAGTTTTATGATTTGGCACAAGATCAAGATGATCAAAGAGAAGCATTACAAGATAAGTATTGTGAATTTAAAAGAACATTATAGTATTTTATAGGTCAAAGAGCTTTTATTAATTTTTATTAATAGTTTGTAGGAGCAGTACAATAGTGGTATTATGGGCTTGAATTCTGAACTACTTTGAACTATGCTTTTGGGAGAGGGAAATTCTATCCTTTCTATAATAAACTGAATGAGAGAAGAGCCTGCGCAAGTCCACAACTCTACTCATTATTACTAACACTTTCCAACCTTATTTGTTATAATCTTTACCCCCTTCTATACAGCCTTTTATTATTTTAACATTTCTTATAGCTTCGATGAGAAATGTTTTAGTTACATAATCCTGGAGTTAGAATTCATTATATTGTCTTCAATCACACCCCTTTTGACATTACCTCACACCTAATCCAAGTAATGCAAGTGAAGTCAATGTCCATTCCCAGCACAACAGGTTGGTTCAGGTTGACTTTACTTTAATTAAAGGGGTGGTTGGGTCCTGCATAGAGGCTTGTGTACTTTCATATGGCATCTTTTGGGGCTGGGCACACATGTTTCAGATGAATCATCATGGGCAACTCTAATTAGGTAAGTATGCCACAATGATATCCATTTTGCAGATTCCATGAGGTGTTAGTTTTACCTCTGACAATAGTCACAGATTTCTTATATTCTTTTTTTTTTAAAAAAAGAAAATCAATAAACCCAGAGCATTATAATAGATTACACTATTATTTTTTATAAAATTATTCTGCTTGACAATAAACTGCAATGCTTCTTGTTAGTTAATTTGATTATTTGAAACACAAAGTTGAATATAGTGATTTACAAAATCAAATCAAAGTTTCAGTTTCAAATCAAATATTTGATCGAATCAAATTTGATTTGATCAAGTATTCTTACTTGATGAACAATTCATTGAGCAAGAATATTTGTTAAATTTGACTTGATAAAATATTGTTTTGAAGTTCAAACTTTGATCTGATTTTGTAGTGCATTAATTGGATTACTGTAAATTAGCATATAGAGTGTCTGGATACAATATATTTGACCAGTAAAAGACCTATATTATACCTAGAGGAATACACTGCAGACAACTGAAAATCTTCTAATTGTGCTATATAACTTTCATATAAATCACCTGTTAATGTATTCGAGGTATCTTATATTCTACAAAATTTTTAACACTACAATATACCTAGGTATAAAGTGTAGGATACTATTAGGAGATACTTTATATGGTGATTTACAGTATGAAAATTCAGGAAGGTAACAATCTTTAAGTGCTACACTACTCGCATTCAATCTTACTGTAAAAGTGCACCAATCAGATCTCTTCTATTTCTTCTAATAATCAATCTCCAAAACAGATATAATATGAAATCACAATATTTTTAAAAAAGTGCAGATAACTCAAAATTTTATCTATAAAACTACTTACTGTGCACTAACAAAAAAATTTCTTGCAAAATTTTAGTATAGAAAATATTTTATTATAATCCTATCTTAACTCTAGCATAACAATTTTATTACTTTAAAAATATTGCATATATTTATTAATATAAATCATAAGATTTGTGCATTTACCATGATAGCCATTATATGCTGCACTATTTGGGGCAGTTATGTGACTTTAAAACCATATATTTGTTACAACCATTATATGCTGCACTACTCAAAGCAGTTATGTGACTTTGAAATTATATAGCTATTAAAATTATTATATACTGCATTACTTGGAGTAGTTATAAATATTAAATAAGCTTTTTTGCAGGTGTAATTATGAGAAGATATAAGGTGTTGTCAAAATGACTAACTCTATGATACTATAGTAGTCAATTGATAGTTTTATATATATTAAATGACTGACTTTGGAAAATGCAGAATAATATCAAATGACTGACTCTAGAGATATTGAAAGTAGTCAATTGACAATTCCCAGAGAAGGTTATATTGAGCTCTTAAATATTAGCTCTCTAAGTACTAAAGAATATTTTGAAGAAATAGATATTGATAAATAGTATTTATAGTTAGATCATTATAAGATGAAGTAGTCAGATAAGAGTTCAGATTCATTTAATAAGTGTATATAACATTTACTATAGTCTAGTTTAATTAATATTGTTAGTATGAAGTTGTAAAGATTGAGTGATATATAATTGTAAGAATGTATATATTTAAAAAAAATAAAGAGTTTGTGAATATGAAAGTAAAGGTAGGCCTTAATAGACTAACCATTTATTATAACATGAATCTGAATTTAGTAGTGTATTGTATGATGAGTCTTATGATGTTTTCTTAAATTGAAATGATGTAATAGAGTTCAAGAAAATGAAGGATTCCTTTATCTATTTGCTTATCATATGCTTGGCTCTTATAGCTGTGAAGAGTGCTATAGCCTGCTTTATATATTGAGTCTGATTGTTATAAATTTGGTTCTTCATATAAATAGACTTTCCTATCTGTCTACTTACATTATTTTCTTCTAAGAATAGACTACAAAGAGTCAGAACATTATAATCTTAAAAGTAGTAGTTGCATTAATGTGTTCTACAAAAAAATTTATTAAAAAGAAGTTACTGTAAAGAAGAGTGAGTCTTTTAGAATTGATGGTAAATGAAAATTCAGATTGAATTTATTTTGTAGGATTTTTTCAGTCTTTGGATATGATTTTTCTTGAAAATGCTTAATAATTTTTGGAAAATTTATAAAGAAATTGTTAGTGTCAAAGTAGGTTAGAACACAGGCTAAGTAGTTTGTGTCAATGATTTTGGTTGTAAAAAAGTCAATTGCTTGTTGCCAGTTAAGCTTATCAATATTATGATTTTGTATAGTAATATTTTAGTAAATTTTTAGATATTAATAAAAGTAATAGCTTCTTCATTTAGGATTTGTTTTAGTTTAGTTATTGGCATAAATAAACTCTTTAGCTTTGGTTACATGGTCATCAAGAAGTTGAATAGGTATTTTTCTTTAAAGGTAGCTTTATGTTTGGTATTGATATAAAAGATTGAGGCATTAATGTTAGGTTGTTATTAGAATTAAAAAACTGAATTCTGTAACTCTCTCCATAGATCACTTGTACCAAAATTTTACTAAAAACATTTAATTATTTCTCAATATTTTATT
>CAJVQA010003845.1:0-18601 GCA_910591915.1 Cetraspora pellucida | reverse complement strand
AAATTTCTCTTGTTAGTTGTAAAAGTGCCACCTCATTTGGGTCTTGATTTGTGAGCAATACAACAATTTTGTCTTCTTTATCTGGTACTGTGTATGTTTTGCTTGTCTCATTAAAAAAAATTTTGTTATGCATACTATTTATAGCCCAGTATGCTCTTTTTATAAAGAGTACTTGTAGACTTTCTCTATACTTTACAGGAAGATTTTTGTTTATATTTACAACTCTATTCTTCTAGGATGTTCTATTATGTGTTTGTTGTATTTGTTTGTTTGTTCACAAGTAGCTTGTTTATCCTATTCTATTCTAAAATCTTGCATATGTTTGTTTTGTTCAGGCTGTATATGTTTGTGTAATCCAAACAGATCTATATATAGAATCATTAGCAATCTCTCAAAATTTTTCCTTTTTACTAAAATTTCTACAAAAAACTTTGATTTTCTTCTATAGCTATCTTATTAATACTTTTGGTGCTTTTTGCTTCTAAGCTTATTTATTGCTTTCTTTGTTGCTGTTACTTTTTCTTAATGTTGTTGAGAGTGTTATCTATTGCTATTAGTGCAGAAAGTTGATTTCTTTTTCTACTGATTTTGCATCCAAGTGATTGTCAGAGAGAGTTCGAAAAGTGATAATTGTAATTTTATTAATAAAATTATGATACTTAATATTTTACTAAATAATTTTAGTTTTATTTTTTAAATAATTTGATTTTATATATAAAATTATATTATTATAATATATTAAATTTTATATTTTTAAGAATATTGTAATTTATTATAATAGCAATATATCACTATTTCTGATTGACTAATTAGAATACTAGATTAAATGTAATATAAAATCAAAGCAAAACATTGTTTTTTTTGAATAATTTTCTATAACTAAGATTTTGCATATAAAACTATAACTTATATTCTAATTAAAAAATTTTTTGCAAAATTTTAGATTAAAAGCTCTTTCTTAAAATTACATCTAACTCTAGTCTAATGTTAACCCTAACCTTAAATTAACATATTTATATTATTTTGATTTAATATTACATATAATTTTATAAATAACAATATATTGCATAGACAAAAAATTATAAAATCTATTTTATAAATATTAAAAAAATAATACTAAATTTTAGAGTTTTTAATTAAAAAAACTAAAATTTAGCATTATTTTCTTAAGAGTAAAGTTTATTATAGATTATTTTTCATATAACCTTGATGATAATTTTTTTATTTTTAATATTTTAAAAAATTTTATTAAGTTAATTATTTTAAATTCTTAAGTAAAATTTGTAGAATGGATTTTTCTGATTCTGATAATAGTAAAATTATTAAAATTAATTAAAAATTTAGCAAGAAATATGTATTTAAAGTTTATATATTATTTTTATTATATGATAATTATGTAATATAAACTAATTAAAATTATTAATTTTGTATCATTATAGAGAATTTGATATTATTACAGATAATTTTACAATATATACAAATATATTTTTTTAAAAATTTTTATTATTAAATTTATATTATAAAAAACATGTTTTTTTTTTTAATTTATATAATATTATAGTAGAAACTTTAAAATACAATAAGAAATTTGATTACAAAAAAAAAATTCCTAAAATAAAGATTTCTAAACTATATTTGTGTTGCTAAAAAAAAAAATAGACACCCAATATAATATTATATCTTCTATTTTCTAATGAGTACTATAGATAATTGTTTCAAATTATTTTCTAACTAGGATAGTTTAGAGAAAACCTTAAGAAAAAAAAACATGCTTTAATATATATATTATAAAATTTTAATAAAAATTAAGAGTAGGTGAGCATGTAGATCATTTTTACATAGTAATTTATAATATATGTATAGTATATTAAAATTTTTATCTAAAATTAATATATGCTGTTAATAAAACTTTTTTATTTTTTAATTAATTAATAAAAAAATTTTATAATATTATAAATAAAATTATTTATCTATTATAATAAAATTTTGAAGTATTGTATTATTTTAAAAAAATATGCTTGTATATATAATAAAGTTTATTTAAATGAGTTAAAATTTCCTTAGATAATATAAAAAATACAGAATTTGATTAGTTAATTTATATAATCTATAAGTTAATTTTATTATATAATTTTATATCCTAGTTTTTAAACTTTTATATCTTAATAAGTGTTTAACCAAATTTAATAATTTTACTATTATTAAAATCAGAAAAGTCTATTCTACAACTTTTACTTAATTATTAAAATTAGTTTACTTAATATAATTTTTTATAAAATTAAATGTAAAAAAAATTTACTATTAGGATTTATATATAATTTTAAAGGACTGCTTCTTACCTTTAAGAATAAAGAATATATAGATCATTTTTTATATAGTTTTATATATTTTTTAAAATTTTTATATAAAATCAACATATGTTATTAATAAAATTTTTTTAAATTATAACTAATTTTTATTAAAATTTTATAAAATATAAATAAAATAAGAGAGTTGCTATTTTTATTCCCTATTTTTGCTAATGCCACCCTTCTAAATACAAAAAAATACTTCAAAAGAAATATTATTATTAAGTAAATCTCTTTTTAGTATTAAGTAAACTTGTTTATTAGACCTTTTCGGTTCTAATAGTAGTAAAATCATTAAAATCAAACTGTTAATTTTTTTAAAAATAAATTAAAGATTATAAAATTTAGATATAAATATTTTAAGAATTACTAATCTAATCTTAATAATTTTACTACTATTAGAACTAAAAAAAACCTAATAAACAATTTGAATTAATACCAAAAAAGAGGTTTGCTTAATAATTATATCTTTTTTGGAGTAGTTTTTTATATTTAGAAGGTGGTATTAGCAAAAATAATGTGTAGAAATAGCAATTCTCTAAAATAATTTATTTATTATAGTAAAATTTTGAACTATTATTATATTTAAAAAGTATATACTTGTATATATCTTAAAATTTTTTTGTATCAGTTCAAAATTTTCTGAAATAGCACAAGATTGCTAAATTTGCTAAATTTAATTAATTAATATACATAATCTTATAAGTTAATTTATTAAAAATTTTTATATCTAATCTTTCAAAAGTTATATCTTACTGAGTTTTTAATCAAATTTAATGATTTTACTAATATTAAAATTAGAAAGACCTGTTTTACAAACTTTTCTTATAAATTAATATTAGTTTAATTAGTATAATTTTTTATAAATTAAATATAAAAAAAAATTATAATTAAGTTTATATATAATTTTACTATAATACCTTCTATTCTTAAATATAATCATAAAAAGTTTTATTAGTAATATTTTTCAATTTTTTATAAAAATTTTAATTAGACATGCAAATTATATAATAAAATAATCTACATAAACTCTATTCTTAAAATTTTAAAAATTTAAATTTTAATATATTAATATAATATAATTTTATATATAAAACAAAATTACTTAAAGTATAAAAATAGAATTAATTAGTAAGAATTTAAGAATTATAAGATTTTTTATATTTTTATTAATAAAATTATTAAAAATTTTAAGATTCTTAAAATTTTATTAATTAATTATATCTTTATACTTTAAGTAATCTGATTTTAAATATAAAATTATATTATAAAAGTATATTATTAAATTATATTAATTAATTTTATATAAAAAAATAAAATATAATAATTTAGTAAAATGAATAAGTTGTTAACTTTTTAAATAATAAGTTGGATATTCAAACCTATTAATAATAAAAATTTGAATAATTATCTATATAATACTTATATTATAATAACTATTTTTAATGATTAGATTAAGATATTTATAATAATAATTGCATTAGCATAACTGACAAGTAATAAGATATCTGTATAACTAGTTATATAGAGAAATACAAATCAATATTAGATAGTACAAACTCTAAATAAGTTTTTATAATTATATAAATTTATTGAAATTGAAAAATAAGATGTTTATTTAAAAAAAACCTAAACAAAAAGGTAATATAGATTTTTAATAATATTACTATAAAGACTAGCTTTAAAAAATAAGTACTAATATAAAGAAGTTAAATAGAAAAAAACCTCTAAATAGAAAGTACTACCAACTAGGCTATCAGAATAAACTAAAAAAAATATTAAACTAATTTAATATATTAATAGACTAATTGTAGTTTTATTAAGCTATCTGAATTAGAAGTCTAATAACAATATAGAATATATTAAGTAATTTAAATATGCTATAAAATAGTATTAAAGTTTAAATAAATTCTATAAAAGTATAGCAGTTTAATGACTAGCTTTGACTGTAAGTATTAGTTTTATTATAATAATATCAGATTAGTTATAAAAATGAATACAAAGAACTTTAAAAAGTTCATTTTAAGGATAAAATAATTCTAAAATTAAAATAATAATCTAAGCATAACCTAGTAATATTAATACAAGTTGCAAATTTTAAGTATTTAAAATGAAGCATTCAAGCAAAGGTATTAGATATAACAATTAGTAAAGAAACTTTGAGCAGACTTCTTAAATAAATAATATAAAAAAGTTATAATATAGCCAATTGTACACTTTTTGTAATATATAGTTTATAAAATTATATTACCAAAAAAGTTATTAATAAAAGTTAAAAGATCAAAGAAGTTATCTTAAAAAAAAAAATTAAAAAAAATATCAAATTTGAGATTTTTAATAAAAAATATACAAAATTAAAAGTTCAAAAATAATCTACTTTTATAATAATTTTATTAACAACTATTAATTTAAATTTAATAAAATTTTTATTATAAATAAATATAATATAGAGTTAAAACATATCTAAATTTTAGCTAAATTAAATTTATAGTTTTTAAAAAATTGTTTAAAAATTAAATTATATATTTTTTAAAAAGTATTTATAGTTTGTAGATTTTTTCACAAATTATATTAATCTAAATTAACTAAAATTTTAATATAATATAATATTATAATATATATATATATATTAAATTTTATTTAACTTAATTTAGTAGTTATTAAGAAATTATAACTAAAATTTAATATAAATTTAATATAATTATATAAAAAGTTTTTAAAGTATTAATTTATATAAGATCTGATTATAATTTTCTTAACAACTATTAAACTAAATTAAATTAAATTTTGGCTATATATAAATATAATATAAAGTTTCTAAATATTAAAATATTAGTTAAATTAAATTAGTAGTTTTAAAAAAATTAGTTAAAAGCCTATATTAACATTATAAATAGTTTTTTAAAAAAATCAAATATATTATTTAATTAATTTCTTAAAAATTATTAATGCAAATTAGTTTTTATTTTTTTTAAATATTAAGATAAGGCTATGCTTTTATTTTTATTAAAACTTAGTTTAAACTTTTTACAAATAAATATATAAAAAAAGTTTATATTTGAATTTTATATCTACTAGATATTAAGATTAAAAGCTTAAACAAGTTATCTGTAACCTAAATCTACCAAAGTAGCTAAAGCTTATTTAGATTTCAAAATTTGTAATTATAATAAAAAGGTTTATTTGATATTTAATCCATTTAAAGTATCAAGTTTTAATTTTTAAATAAATAATTAAATAAAATATTTGTTAATTTAATAAATTTTGAGAAGTGTATAATATTAGAAAAGGTTAATGCAAATTAGTTAATATTTTAATATATTGTAATCAAATATTATTTTTATTTATAGTTAAAATTTTATTTGAATTTTTTTTATAGTTTTTATTTAAGCATTATTAGAAATATGAACTTTTTTATATAAAAAATTACAACTAATTATATATATTTTTAGTATTTAATTTTTTTTTAACTATCTCAAATAATATCATTATAAAGTATGTATAGTGCTTTTTTTATTAATTATGACTACTAAGTTATTATTTATATATTAAAAAAATTACTAAACTAAGTATTTGTAAATTTTTTTATAAATAAAATTTGACAAGGTTTTTGTTATATTGGAGATTGATCTTTTTGAAGATTCTGTTTTTTGCTATAACTAAAATTACTAATTCTAGATATTGAGTATTTCTTTATTTGAAAAATGTATAACAACATCAGATTTTATATACAGTATACATGTGTAGCTATAAAATAGTTTTGTATATTTTTGTTTTTTCTATAATATTCTTTAAAAAATCTCTTCTAATGAGTTTAGTATAGATTTAGTTTGGCCTGTTTTTAGAAATTTGTATGCTTTTGTTTAAATTTTTTTACTAATTTTGCATTTTATTGCAAAGTGTTTAATAGTTTGTATATTTTCTAGACACTAAGAACATTCATCTAAGTCTGTTACTACAAAATAACAAAGTTTGTATTCTAATAGTATAGTTCTGTGAAAGAGTCATCAGAGAATGTTTTTTTTTTTATTAAGTATTGCTTTTTAAAGAATCTAATTGTTGTTTTAAGTTTGCTTTGTAGAAACTGATTAGTTTGTAATTTTGAAATTATATTTTCTTAAAAGTTCTATCATAAGTTTGACTATTATTTTTGATCCTTTTTTCTTATTAATTTCTAGTTCTGTAGAGTTTTAGAACTAGTTAGATTCTATAAGTATCTCTTTTTTAGCTTTTTTTTATACTAAAAGGTAAAGTTTTCAATTTGTAAACTATGCTTTAGTCCTAATTAATTGTGTAATAAGCACTTCTTTAACTGAAATGTTTTTTTTTAAGCAAGTACAAGAAAGATTTTTTTTCTTTATTTTTGTTTACAAAAGATCACTTAAAATTAGTTTATTCATACTAAGATCAGCTTAGCTTCTAGCATATTGCTAACTATTAATGCTTGTAAGCCTTTTTGTTTATATAGTTGTTAGAAAATAGAGTATCTTGATAGCATTTTGAAGTTTTTTTGATTTAATAAATAATAAGTTTGTTAATTTTTGCTATTTGCTTTTTGTTTGATAATATTAGATAAGTAATATACCAGATTTTTAAGAAAAACAGTAAGTTTGCTAATATAATTTTTTCTTTTAAAAATAAGTTTCTATAAGCAAGCTATTTTAGATTTAGTTTAAGTTTGTTTATAGCTTCTTGTTATAAGCTTTTTTTGGTATATTGTTAATAGTGATGCTATATTCTAAGACTGTAACATGATCTTGTTTTTCTAGTTTTTTAAATTAAGTTTCTTCTGAAAAAATCTTTTCTTTTGCTATATTTGTAAGTGGTATTAGATATGTTTTGAGCTTATTAATTTTTGTATTAGAAGCTTTTTTATAATTATAATATAGGCTTAATACTATTGTCAAATCAGAGTAAGAGCTAATGCTTATAATTAGATTATTTGCATAAGCAGCATATTTGAAAAATTGGTTATTAACTTTGATTTCTGTTACTTTTTTGTCTATTATATTTAGCAGTAGTTCAAATGCCAACATGTATAAAAGAAGAGATAGTAGGTCTTTTTGTCTGACTCCTTTTTTAACTTTAAAGAAGTTTAAAAAATATACAGAATCTGATATAAGTATCTTGTTAAAAAAACAAATCCTTTATTAGGTCTTTTAATTTTTTATTAAAGCCTATGTTTTCTAATATCAGTTGAAAAAAATTATGACTTATTTTGTTAAAAGCCTTTTGCTAGTTCACAAATAGCATTCAATATTCTTTTGTATTATCTTTTTGGTTTCTTAAAATTGTAAGAATATTTATTACAAAGTCTGTAATTAGTTTGTTTATAATAAAGCCTTGTTGATATTAAGATACAATTATTTTACAAATTGTGTTTAGCCTATTGGCAATAATTTTCATAAAGATTTTAGCATTACAGTTAACTAGTAATATAGGTCTTTAGTTGTTTATATTATATAGCTTCTTTAACTTCTTTAATATTAGCATAACTAGATTTTGCACTATAAGGAAAACATTATTCTTAAGGTTAATACTTGATTGAAGATTTGTTTTAGAATGAGTATAATGTATTTTTCTATAAGTTTATAGAATTCATATGTGAGGCCATTCAGTCTTGAAGACTTATTATTTGGTAGTTTTTAAATGATTGTTGAGATTTTATTTTAAAGATTAGTTTTGTTACCTTTTTGTTTATTTGTATAAAGACTTATAAGTAAGCTTTAGTAACTTCTTTTGCTATTTTATTATTAATTTCTTTTTTGCTATATATTATAGAGTATTGTTCTTTAATATAGTTAAGTATTTCTTTTTTGTTAGATTGTTTCTAAGTTAAGAGAATTTGTATTTTTGTAAAAACTAAATATAAGCTTCTATTCTTAAAACATAAATAGAAGTATTTAATTAATTTTTTTCTAATTTATTCAGTTTGTTTTAATTAATGTTGCTATTTATATACCAGTTTAGCTAATTTTAGTTGAACTTGTAAGTTAAGTTTGTTTAGTATGACAAAAAAATATATCTAGCTAGGAGTCTTGATTATAGTTTCTTATAATTGGCTAATTTTTTTGTTAAGTCTTTCTATTTTGTCTTTTGGAGCTTTTAGTTTTTTAAAAGCTTTTATAATTAATTTGATATAAATTTTATACATGTTCTAACTTATTGTAAAGATTGCATCTTTAATTTCATTTAAAACCTCTTTTTTTAAGACATTGTTTTTAAATAAGTTTGAATTAAATCTTTAAAGTATTAAATGTTTAGATATCTGTTCTAAGCTTACAATGCATTTAACTAGAAGATGATTAGAGTTTTCAAATCTTGTTCTAGATTTTAATTTGAGATAGTTGTAGTTTTTATTTATAAAGATATAGTCTAGCTAAGTAGCTATTATTTAGTTGTTATATATGTTTTAATAAAATCTATAAAAAGAGTTATATTTAGAAAAAGAAGCTGAATTAATAAATTCTTTTGTAATTTCATTAAGTAGTACTCTTGAGAGGTTATTTTGAAATATTGCTTGGTTCATTCTATTAATTTCTAAATTTAAGTTTGTGTTTAGATCCCTTGTAATGTTATTCTTTCTTGTTTATATTCCAATTATTAAAAAATTTAGTTTTGCTTAAAATATTTAGTAGTGCATAAATATTTATTATATAGAAGAAAAATTTTTTAAATATGAAATATGTTGAAATTATTCTGTATTCTTGTAGTTTTTTGGTATCTTTAAAGATAGAAATAACATAGATTATTTTTAATAGTAATTATATAGCAAATTATATAATATCATATAATTTATATATAAAATTTTGTTTATGTTATACAAATTTTATATATAAATTTTGTGTGATCTAAGAAATTTATAAGTTAACTCAAAAAAACTTAATAATATATAAAGTAATTTTTTTAAAACAAAATAAATTATAAAATTTTATTTATATTTTTTTTTTAACTTAGGCAGCCTTGCTGATCACCTTTATTAAAATTTTTGTATACAAGTTGTACAAAGTTGGCTTAAATTTTGGTTCAACATCTTCTGACTATTTCTATGAATGCCCAGGAGCAGTTTGCCACACAGGTCAGGTGTTTATTTCTGGCCTAGGGCTATACCAAGCTAGCCAGTAAGACCCTGAAAGAAGGATCTTACATTTCTATTTACAAAACTAAAAACTAAATCAAGCTATGTTTCCTGAATTTGAACCTTATTTCTCACTTTTTCCTTCCTCATGGCTCAATTTTGTTCATTTATATTTAAAGCTTTTCTTTCTTTTTGTGCTTCTTTGCTTGGAAGGTTTTGTTTTTTGTTATTTTTTTTCTTTTTAATTGTGTTTTTAATTCTTACTAATTTTTCCCAGTCAGCAACAATATTATATTGTTTTTTTTATATGTTTTCAAAGAATCTATTCCATGCTGTGTTTGTAAATACTGTTATAAAGTTCTTGGTTTTCTTTAGAGATTATATAATATCTTGTATTGACTTTTTGGTTTTTTCTTGCATTAGACCTTTGATGATTTTGAACCTACTTGCTAATCTTTCTTCTTTTGAGATTTTTTATAAAAGCTTTTTAAGTTCTTCTTTACTCATCTTTCTTTAGATTTCTTTTGCAAGTACTGTTCATGCCAAATCGATTGATATATTTTTCATATCATCTTATCCTTTTTCATGCTTACTGCATGTTGCTAGATGGTCTTGATCCTCTTTATGGTCTTTATTACAAAATATACAAATTGTGTTTTTGTATAGATCTGGTCATCTTTGTGCCAAGGTCTTGAGTATGGGTAGTTTTTGTTTACACATTTGATTAGCATTGCTAATTTTCTATTTCTCTTCATACTTGCATATTTTGTTTTACTTTAACTTTTAATGCTTTGCTATAATATTGATCAGTTATGTTCTTCTTTTTTCAAGATTGGTTCTGTTTTTTGAATTGATGATGTGAATCTCCATTCTGCTTTGACTTTAAGTTCTAGTACATTTTTGATAAACTTTCTTGTTGAGCTTTTAATCACTAAATTCTCCTAGCAGAATAAAACATTTGAATTTAAAGGTAGCACCTCTATTATTCTATCAGCATTATCTATTTTGCTTTTCATTTTTGCTAATTTATCTGCTCTATCATTCTATTTGTTACAACTATGTCCTTTTACTTTAACTAAATTTAAATCTAATTCTTTTAAACTAAGTAATTCTAAAATACTTCTCTTAAGATTATAATTTTTTTCTTTGATCCAATGTCTACTTGATTTTAGCTTTTTATCTTTGTCAAAACCTGCTATTGCTACTGCACTATCAGTATAAATCTTGATTTTTTTTTTCTTAGTGTTATTAGCAACACCAGATCACAAGCAACTCTGATTTTGTTGATGAAGGCCAATTTCATGCACCAATTGTACCTTCATTGATTACTTTTTTCTCTTTACTATCTACTTGTACCCATCCTACTTCCATGTGATCACTCTTTATTAAGTTTTCTGTTACTGATTTCTTGAGTAATCTGTCTGTATAGAAAATCAGCTCTTCATTGTTTTCTAGTTTGTTTTTTTGGTTTTTATAAACTAGCTTTTCTTTAAGTACTTGACTAAGTTATTGTTTTTTAATAAGCTCTATATTTAAATCTTCAGACATTATCTCTTTGACTGGACTCTTTTGTTTGCTTGGCTTGATTGACTTACTGTATTCTAATTTCTTTATCATTTCTTGTTTTATTTCAAGTTTGGGCACTTTTTTCTTACTAATAAATCTTAATAGAGAGCCTTGAATGTCTTCTCTATTATTCCACTTTTTACAGCTTTTCTGTTCTCTAATTTGATCTAAATTACAACTATTACATTTTTCCAAAAACTTGCCTGTTTTGTTTTCTTGTGATTTTGCTTTTTAATATTCTGTAAGTACCTTTTTGAGTGTATTTGCAACTATCTTTCTAATTATTAGGTTTTTTCTTCTTTTCCTATTCATAGTGCCTTTAGTACAACCTATTCTTTTTTTCTGTTATCATTTAAGCATCTGTCTAAGGTTGTCTATAGTAATAACTCTTTATTTTCTTCTGATAATATAAATTCTGATTTGAGTTGTCTACTACTTTTGTCTTCTAGCATGGTTTCTTCGATTCTTTTAAACTATCTTGCTGGTCTTTCTTTGCTTAATTTTTTTCTTAGTAGTTTGAGCTACTGTTATGAAATCATTTTATTGTCTTCTTTATTGATAAGTTGATTTACTGGGAATATATTAAGCTTTCTTACTGTTAAAGCTACTTGTAATGTAAACTTGTCCTCTAACACATTTGCGATTTTCAATTTTTTCTCTGTTTTTTTTTATATCTATATTATTAAAATCAAATGATATTTATAACTTTTTAGCTCTTAGCATTAGCTGGCATACTAAATTGTTTTTCCATAAGTTGCTGCATATTTTTGCTGAGTTTTTCTGCCAGTTTGTTTCTGTTGCCTCTAATAGCAGCAAATCCTGATTAATTCTAATTCTTGTTAGTTTTTCTTCAAGATCTGCTGAATTAATTTGTGCATGCAGACTTGTGATTTGTTTAATTAGCAGTTGGTCCCATAATGCATTGCAGTTGCTCAAATTTCTATGAATAATTACACTATTGCTTATTGTTCTTGCAATTCTTAACTTGTGTTTAGCTACCTCTATTATAGGCCATTGTATAGAATTAATTGCTCTTTTCAAAAGCTTTGATATCTGAAATATATATACCAACTTTGGCACTATACACATGTTGTTTATATATGATATCTGAGCACCTGTTATCTTTTTGGTATTAAGCAGTCTTGCTGTAGAATGCATTAATTCTTTGGTTCTTGTTTTCACTTGGCCTTCATTAAGTTTATTGTTCAGCCAAATTCCTAAGAATTTTGTTATTTTGGTTTTTTCTTCTTCAAAAATCTATTCATTATTCAATCTAGCCTTTCTATTTTCTTTCAGTTCACTTGGATTCATTATAATGAGTTTTGATTTCTTTCCATTTATCTGAATATCATTGAGCTTGAAGAAATCTTTAGCAATTTGTAATGTATGCTCTATTTGCTCTTTATTACTTGCTATTCATGTTGTATCATCTGCAAATGCCACTACTGTCTGATGTGATTTTATCTCTGTTGTGTAGTTTAGCTTGTTGTCATTTGGAATTGCTAATACTGTTGTATAACCTAGACCTATATTATTTTGTATTCTTTCTAGTAGTGGATTATAAAATACTCTCTATATTAATGGTAAAAGTACCTCCCTTTGTTCAATTTCATCATTCATTACAATTGCCTCTGTATGTCTCCAATGTGTAATTATTTTAGATTTTCTGTCTTAAAATAAATTTAATATTATTAAGATTGTTTTTTCTAGCAACTTAATTCTTTCTATTGCTTTTTTTAGAGCAATTAGTGATACTGAATCAAAAGCCTTTTTCATATCTTGCAAGACTAACCATAGTTTATTGTTGTTCTCTTTAGCATCTTCCATTATTGCATTTATAATATGTACTAGCTCCTTAGTTAAGTTTCCTAGCAGTCTTGCAAAGTTTGGTCCTTTAAGTATATTTCTTTTACAGAAGACTTTTGTTAACCTTTTAGTTAAGATTTTTGTTGTGCACTTCTGAAAGGTCTCTAAAAGTACTATTGGTCTAACATTATCTAGATTATAATGCCAATCCATTTTCTTAGAAATTGGATATATCTGTGAAATCTTTTATTTATCTGAGATTTTGCCTGTTTTAATACAAATTTCTGCAAAATTTTTAAAAATTGCTTGGGACTTAGGTTCTGCTACTTGGATTAGTGTATATGTAATGCCTAAAATTTTTGGTGCTATTTTCTTTTTAAGGCCTATTAACATTTTATTCCATTCTTTTTCTATAATATTTTGTTCTAAATCTTGATATTATTCTTCTTTTATTGTTTTTTTAAGATTGTATACTTCTAACCATTATTCTTTAAAGATTTCTTAATTAAAATGCCTTGCTTTAAACTGGTTTTGGTAGTGTTCTTTTGTCTTTTCTAAAACTTCTGTTGATTCTGTAAATAATTTTCTTTGTCCCTTTATCTCTTCTATTAGTCTATTTATTTTAATTTTTTTTAATAGTTTATCTAGTAGACTTATTAGCATTTTGTCTTGCTTTCTATTAATCATTTAGCATCTTTTTCATATGTTTTCTTCAATTTTTTTTTCTTCTTTGATTATCTAATTCACTGGCCCTTTTTGCATGAAGTATCTTCTACCAACTTTTTAAATTCTCAATAAGTTTGCAGGACCAACTCTTCTGTACCAGATCTATATAAGTTCTATGCTGTTAATTAATGAAAATAATTTCTTTATTTAGGTCTTCTATGTAGTCTTCTAAGTAACCTAGTTTGATGTTTTTTCTTCTAAAATTTATCCATCTTCCTAACTGGATAAGCATTTTCTCTAATTGCACTTCTTTTGTTTTCTTTCTTTTGTTAAATGCTGTATTTGATATTTTCTTTTTTGGAAGGTATTTGTATGCTATTGTGATAATGTTATTGCTAATTGTATCCTACTATTTATTTATATTTTTCTCATTACTAATGTCTTCCTCTAATTGGAAAAACCTCTTCAAATCTTGAATAGAAATTTTTTTTTCTAGTTGCTTATCAAGATTTTGCTTATAGTTATTCCAATCTTCTTCGGTTGCTTTGTTATATATAATTACTGTTCTTTTAATGTTTTCTCTTCTAATTTCTGCTATACTGTATGATGTAATCAAGTGATCCAACTCTATTTTTGCTACTACTGCATTATGATCACTATTTGTACATATATCTATTAGCTAAATTTCTGCTTTGTAAAGACTGTTTGCTAGTTCTTCTGTAACCTAAATATAATCAATTCTTGAACCTAAACCTTGACTTGACTATGAGAATTCTTTTAATTCTGAATTAATTAATCTAAATGCATCTCTAAATTCTTGCCTTTCAAGCCAACCCAACATAGGTTTGGTTTTGGTTGATTTTTCTTTGATTTTGTTAATTTATCTAAGTTAATATCTATTATACTGTTAAAATTACCCATAATCACTATTTGTGTTCTTTCAAGTCTTTTAATATATTTGTCTATAATTGTTCTTTGAATTTGTCTTCATTTTTCTTTGTTATTTGGTAGCAAGTAAGTCATTATAACTATAATCTCTAGCTGTTTAAACATAAAACTAACTAAGATTATATACTCATTTACTCTGTCAATCTGTTCCAAATGTTTTTCTTACTAATTGCTAATTAGCAAACCTATATTTGAACCTTTCTTTTTGTTTAAACATGCATTTGTCCAAAAACTTTTATATTCTTTTAAATTTCTTGTTAGAAAAAATTCCTCTTTAGCCAAGATATTTGTTTCTGAAAGTTCTATAATATTAAGTTCATTATCTATTATCCATTTATACAGTGCTTCTATTTTTTGATTATTTGCTTTAAGGCTGTTAATGTTGTATGTTGCTAGTTTGAGCTCTATCTTTTTATTTTCATAAATTCTTCCAATATAAATTCTATGTTGCATATTTCTAGTCTTTTGCTAAAAATTATCTTTATCTATTTGTTTTTCTTTTTTTTTATTGTTATCTATATTCAGTAGCTCTACTTCATCTTTTTTAAAGTTTTCTTTTAGATATAGAGTGTTTTCTTGCATTATTTCTGTTTCAACTACTTGAACTTGTGAAGAGGAGCACATCTCTATATCTGTTAACTTTAAGTTAACTTTAGCAACTATTAAGAGTGATTTGCCACTTTTCATCTTACTATCATGCTGTTATCCTCTTTTTACATTTCTAATTTGTTAAGTCTGCTAAGTATTCTTAACAATAACCTTTCTGTTGATGCCTCTATGTCACCTTTTTGCACAATTTTGTTTTTCTTCTTTTGATTTTTTATTTTTTCTCTTCTTTCTTCATATTTGTATTCTCTTTTCTGAGTATTGTTTTCTTTTCATTTATTATTGTAATTGTTTTTATTTTCTTTCTTATTTTTCTTTTAATTCTGTAAACTTTCCAAAAAATTGTATAGTTGTTGTACCTTATTGGTTTAGACTGTGCTGCTTCTAATTTCTCCTAACTTGCAAATGTAATTATTGCAAATCTCTTGGAATTACCATTCCTGTTTGTAGAAATATATGCTGATTTTGCACTATTATTTTTTAAATTTTGCAGAAGCAACATCTCTAAAGCTTCTTTGAGAAGTTTCAGTAGTTTGGCTGTAAAAAAACTTTGTTTGTTTCTTTGTTCATAATTTTCTTCTTCTTGAGTTACTCAAACTAACCTGTTATTATCTAATGATAATGACCATGAGATGTATTCATCATTACTGCTTGTAACCTTGATTATTGCCAGTGTCTTGAATTTTGATTTTTTGACTTTTATTATATATATGTTGCCAAGGCTTCTGCATATATACTCTATTTTTTCATACTTGACATTTACTGGCAAGTTCCAAATTGTCAGATATTTTGTAATTTCTATCTTTTCTTTTTCCTTTTTGCTAGAGCTAGGTTTTTTTACTTTTTCCTTAAGGTGTAAGTCAAATTCCTTTCTTTGTAAATTTAAGGCCACTCAGTATCCTTCTTTGTATTTTGGTTTTATTACTTCTTTACTTTCTTTATAATATATATTAGATTTCCTTTCTGGAATTTTAACCTCTTCTGAAATAAGATTGCACCAGTTTCCTTCTTTTTCTTGAATGCACTCACTTAATGTCCTTCTGCTGTATTTACAATTGAAATCAACAACCATCTAGCTATTACTGTTTTGAAATTCTTCTTCAATTGTTTTAATATATTTATTTCTTCTAAGAACCCACTTCATATAGTTAATTTAGTATTCTTTAGTTTCTTCTGGAACTTTAAAGAATGAAATTTTTACTTTAAAGGAAGCACTCTTGTTACAGGTTCTGTTTTTAGGTAACCAGAGGCTGTCTTCTAACTATGTTGCTACTGGTTTGATTTCTAACTTTTTCTGCTTGGTTGTTTCTTTGACACTTTGGGTTATACTTTCTTGTGAAGTTTTCAGGCTCTTTTTGTGCTCTTTTTTATCTGATACTTCTATATAGTTATTTTTACTTACTAGTAGCTTCTTGTTTCTATCTGTTAGTTCTTTTTGTTGTGCTACTACTTGATACTTTTTTGTATCAAATGTTTCTATTTGCTCTATGCTCTTGTTTATTTTTGTATCTGTCATCATTGTATCTTCTGCTTGTCATCTTTTCTTTGATATTGTACTAGAATAATTTTCTTCATTTCTATTATTTTCTTCAATCTCCTTTATCTTGCTCTTTTCTTTTTTTATTTCCTCTTTGTTTAAACTTAATATGTACTTAACTGAGTTTAAATTTTGACTTGCTATTTTAATTTTACTGGCCCACTCCTTAATAGTTTTCTTTAATACTGTTTTAGCCTATTCAGATGCATATCTCAGAGCTTCAAGTATTTGACTGTATAGTAGTAGATCTTTAGTTTTAATTTTTTGAAAATCACCAAGAGCTAAGTTTTTTGCTATAGTTTTTAAGTTACTTGGTTCTTTAGTCATAGATATTTTTAAGATGCAATTTAGTTTACTGCAGTTTAAGTATCTATGCAGCTTATTACTTATTCCTTGCATCTGCTGAATTAGGTTTTGTTTGTTAATTATCTCCATTTGATTATTTTATTCGTTTGATTTATTTTTGTATTTTTGTTGGTTGACTATCTATTCCCTAATTTAGTTTTATACGTGACTTGATGTTTATTGTTTTCTTTTGCTGATTGTTATAAATTTTTATATCTGAAATATGGCTGCTTGTTTGTTTTTAATGTTTACTGTTTTGATTGATTATGTGTGCTTTATAATTTTTCTGAAGTAGTGTAATGTTTTACTTTTGTCAAAAAAAATTTCTGTAACTAACTTAAAGTTTTTTAAATAGTTTGGTTTCGATAGAAGTAAATTTTATATTAAAATAAAAAAGAAAACATACTGAATAAACAGAATCTATAGCCTTTTTTGTACTTTAAAAAGGATAGGCTAAGTTGATTAGTCTGTACAGATCAGAAAAATTAAATAAACAAAATTATTTGTTCTTTACAAAAGTTGCCAACTTTGCATTAGCAGCTAGACCAAAACTAGCTACTTGTAGCTTTTGGATTTCTAGTAGTATTAAATCTAACAATGTTAAATTTAATATTTTAAAGGAAAGCTATATTATTAAAAAGAACTTGCAAAATTGTTTTTAATTTTTTTGTTAATTTTGTTTGTTTTGATGATCTATAGGAAAAAGTTGAATTATAAAATTTTATTAAAATAATTAGAAGTTTTAGATTTATATATAATATAACCTGTCAAAACTAATAATTTATGAAAACTGATAAAAAATTAAGCTACCATAACTGTTCTATAAGTCAAAACTAATAACTTGTCAAACCTGATAACTGATATTTAAATATTAAATATTTATAAGACATCAGATTTGACAGATAAAATAAGCAGATTTGATTGGCTTAAATTAGCTTTTGTGTATCAATTTATAATATAAGAAATAAATCTAGTCAATTATATTTGTTTATAGCTATATAGCTAATAGATTATTAGTATTTCAAAAACTAATAATTTGTTAAAACTGATACAAAAGCTTGCCACTATACATATCAGTTTAGACAGATTATATTATATTATTAAATTTTAGTAATAGTTGAATATAATACTAAAAAGTTTTTTTAGTAATATGTTTTTTTTTATATTAAAAATTTTATTTGCTAGAAAAATCATATAACAAATAACCTACATCATCCTATTCTTAAATTTTATATTTTTTGTTTTCTGCTTGAATTGCCATTTTGTCTATTCAAATTGAGTTAAAAGGCTATTGGCTTTTTAGAAATTATTGGGTAGCAATATTAAAAATGTTTGTTTCTTGTAAAAAAATAATATTTAGTTTATAAGACTTTAAGAATATTAATCTTTTAGTCTGTTTGTCTAAATTGTTTAAGCATTTAACATTTAACATAACAATTTTAATTAAGTAACAGCTTATTATAAATAAATTATTTAGTTTTAAAGCTTCTATAGGCTTTCTGTTTTGAATCATTTTAGTAGTTTTCTTTGTTGGCTATTTTATAAAATTTTGAATCCTTATGTTTTTTTTTTTTTTTTTTTTTTTTATCTATCCCAGGTGAAGCACCATGGGGCGCGTGTGGCGCTCTTTATTATTAAATATATTTACAGAATTATTATTTACACATTAGGGGTTCTAAACTAAATATTTATAGATTCTCT
>CAJVQA010003844.1:0-18603 GCA_910591915.1 Cetraspora pellucida | reverse complement strand
TTACATAACTTGTACAAGGTGAGTATACAACTAGCCACATGTACAACTTTTGGTTGTCTAATTTAAGTAGTCTGCCTACACAGCAGGTTCTACACTAGCTGCCATATCTGCAATTTACTAAGAAATTACCTATTTAAACACTCTGATCAGTATACTTACACTGACAAATAGCACACAAGTTCCCATACACCTAAGTGCCATCTAACCTAATCCTGACCTTCCTGTCTATATGTCTGTCAAGCCATTACACATTTCAGAGTATATTATCTAACTATAGAGCTCCAGGAGGCCTCTCTGCTAACTAACTACTCACATTTAGTATCTTGTTAACAGGGCTCATCTTTGCAGAGTTCATCCAGATCCTAGCACTGACTTCACAACATATCTCTAGTACTTTAGTATACCCCTGTTTTCAACTTTAGACTTCTAATCCAGATAGCCCAATAGGACTGTGACCTGTCCCTAATACCCTAGGGTCTGCCTCCCAAGGTCCTTTTCCTCTGGTTCGAGGCTTCCGGTGGCGTGATTGGTAGTACCCCTCATCTAAGGTTCTTGCCCACCCAATTCCTTTCATATTGGTATCTGTTTTCTAAATTTAGCCTTTACAGTAGTACTGTCGAAGATCCATGTTACCTCTCTACTCGGGTCTTCCCAAGTGGGCTTCCAGTTATCCCAGTTTACGGATTTATATGACCACAGATGCCCCATGATCTGCCAGTTATCTGGTGTGACCATGTTACAGGTACTGATCCCAACTGATCAATAGATAGCCATTGCTGTAGTACCGGTTTCAAGGACTTATCTTGTGTTTGCACCATCCATGCCAGTTTGCATTCTTCTGTATAACTCTAGCATTACACAAATGTCTGTATACACTGATGTAACATAGGTGGTTTTCTAAATTTTTTACTGTCAGTAGGTTTTGAACTTCCAACCCACCACTTGAAGGGTTAACAACTTATCCACTTTACTAAGTCACCACACCTCTTTATTTAAATATTTTAATTCTTGTATTTATTAAATCTACTTATACTTACCAAAATGCTCTAATCAATATTAATACAAATATGTTATAATCACTAAGTCTTGAAGACAATCATTTATATAAAGATCTTTGATCTTGTACTAAACCTTTTAGAATTTTTTATATCTTATTTTTATAACTAATCTAATATATTATAATCAAGACTAATATTTATAATTAAGATATATCATTAAACTGTTATTTTCTTGTAGAATTTATCCTAATTCTGATACTTAATTTATAACATATTTCTATTATTTTGATATTTAAATCAAGTTTCACTAAGTTCTTAGTTTAGATAATCTAGAAAGATAAATAAACTATATATATTTTTTAATATATAACTTTTTTTTTCAGAACAGATCCTGACAGTCTAGCTAATTACAACAATTTTCTTTTAAAAACTAACTTGTCTTTATTTGACTTTACAAATTCTAGACTATTTTATGAACTAGTTTTTACAATAACACTATTAAAAGTTCAGATTATCTCTTTATTCAGATTTTCTAAGTAAACTTTTATCTTTTTGGTTCTTGTAATTTATATAATTACAAAACTTATTATAGGTTTATATCACTTAGTACTAGTTTGTATTTCTTTATACAAGATTGTACAAATGCCATGTGATCTTTCAGTTATGCTAGTATGATATAAGTAACAGGTATCTGATCCTAACCAATTTTAGAAAATAATTAATAATAATACAGAAAGAATTATAAATTTTTTAGATTTGTTACTTGAAGATTGATGACCTGTCCACTTCACAAGGCTATCACATTTTATAAATATGTATTCTTATAAATATGTGCCTAACAAAAGTATTAATAAAATCAAAAAACCAAAAAAGTTATCTTAATATCAAAAAAAAATAAAAATAATATAAATTATTAAATTTGAAAATATAATTTTTTTATTAAATTTAATTAGATATATATTTGATAATAACTGTTAAAAAACGTAACAATTATTATTTGTTTAAAATGTAACAAAGAACTCTATATTATTCTATAAAAAGTGATATGCAAGTTTTGTTTGTCTAAGCATATTATGTAAAAATTGGTCAATCAAATAGTAACACATATCTATATATAATAAATATAATATCATTTAATCTTGCTCTAGATATACAATGTATCACAATCTAACTTGGTCATAAATAAAACTTTCTGCAACACAAAGATGTTCTTCAATGTTTTAGCACAAAAGGTTTGGTCACAGAAGGTTTGGTCACAGTTACTTTAATACTTACTTGATTCAAAGTGAAAGTTATTTTTTTACTTTATTTTCTTACAATTCTTAATTTGGCTTTAAATTGATTACATCATAATTTTTCATGTGATTTTGACTCTTAAATTAACTACCCAATCATACAGCTTAATTGCATATTTCATGCGTATACTCAACTTTTATCTTAACTCTTATGTTGTCGATTCCGGTTAGTGATTCGATAGGTGACTCATGTGATCACGGGACCCTTCGAACCCTACGAAACTAAACAAAGGGTGTCTTTACAACAAATACTATATGCATATACTCTTTTTTTTTCTTTTATTATTTATTTATTTATTTATTATTTTATTTTACTAATTCACTAATCGTCTAGACCGCCTAGAATTCTTTAACTGTTACACCCCGGACTACATATCTCGAATGCCAACTTTCGCCGCAGAACCGATTCTGACCGTGACACAATGCTATGCATTTACCTAGTTTTAAATTAAATTTTATAGTCTAAAAGTACCTTTTTTAATAACTTATATGTAGCAATTTTTTTACTTTGAATTCGCTGTCTATTAGCCAATCAGATTTTGTAAAGTCACGAAATGATCTACAAATATTAGCCAATCAGAATGAAAGCCCGTTATGCTAGTTGATTTTTCCTATCATGTGACTAAATTTGTTGATTGGCCAATCAAACAAAGAAATCAACACGAGCCAACGGAATATCAAAATTTTCCAAATCGATTAGTTGGAAAGTTGTTAAATAGTTGGATAAGTCCGTAACGTTATGGGTATTCGGGCAAAATTTCTTAAATTGAAATATCGATGTTCAATCAATTTTAATAATTAAACTTTGAACAAGAATGATAATAAATTGTTATATGATATTATGTGACAAGACTTGTGCTAAGGGTAGAGCACCTGCTCAAGAATATGACACAATGAATTATCAAAGTTTGATCAAAAGTGCCCAAATACTCATAACGGTACGGACTGACCCATTTCATCGGACAAATATTACCGTTTAGCACTGCATACAGTACCCGGGGTCTTATTCAAGAACTCCATTTTTTAAATTGAATAGTATCCGTGGGTACTATTCAAGAATAAAGCCAGATTGGTGGTGAATAATACCGGGTCTTAATCAAGGGGTTATTATTTTTAAGGTTATTTTATGCAGTGCTAAACGGTATTTTAAACATATTATTACCTTTAAAAGATAAATGACGTTAATAATTCGAGGTTATTTTTCAAATTGTTACTACTGTACATGTCATTTAGTTTATGAGCATAAAGGTTGTTATTACGGTTCACAGACTTGTATCAGTTTTAGAAGGTTATCAGGTTTAGGAGGTCTAATTATATTACTATATCAAAAACAGGCATGGTGGTTTGATTTTTTTATCAGTTTTAATAGGATCGTTTTGACAGGACGAACTGTATTATATTTATGCATATTTAAAATAACAATTAAGTTTCTAAGTAACTTTTCAATTATTCACAATTACTTAGATTCCATTTGCATTTTAGTTTGCAAATGTAAAAATAATTTATTTAAACTATTGTACTGATGTATTTTAAGAAATCTGGTGTGATTTTAAATCAAACAAATAACTTTGCATAGAGATAGTAATTGGACTCGTCAACTCAAATTTGTCATATAATTTTTAACACTCAAATCATACATAATACATTACACAATTACTTTTATAAATAATTTTAATTCTGTAGCTCGAACATGAGTTTAAAGTTTTCCGAAGACTAAATCGAAAATTAAAATCTTGCTTTAGATTAGATGATCGACAGCAGAAACGTCAATGTTACACGAATGTGATGTAATATCACATGTTTACCAACCAATCAAATTGCAAATAAAAAAACGAAAAAAATGAATCTAAATGTAAAATTCAAAAATGCCTTAAATATTACTGTAAATGAAAGTTTTTAAATTTATATATATTAAGTTCGAAGTTATACAAACCGTCTTTTTTTAAAAAAAAATTTCTCAGCTGACGGCTAAAATTAATCAATTGGAAGCAATATTTTCTAACGCTAACGCTAATATATAATTTAGAATTATAACGATAAGATCTATGCATGGCCAATCAAATCTCGCCTTTCCATGTGATAAGCTGCATCATCAGTATAAAAAGAAAATTCTGATATTTAAATCATTACTCATCACCAGTGCTATCGCTATGCATCGCTACTCTCTAATTAGAAATAAAAAATGAGGTCTTTAAAAATAAACGACAGTCGGGTAAGAAGATAGTTAAAGTCCTTCTAACCCAAAATTTTGCAAGGAATTTTTTTGTCAGGACGAAGAGGGTAGTTTTATTTAGTGTTACAAATCGTCAAAAAATTTTCAATCGATTAGTTGGTCATTATTTTTTTCAGTTGGTTACAACTAATCGAGCAACCAATTCATTAAGTAAATAAATGATTTTTCAATCAATTCTTTAGTCGATTAGTTGATTAATCGATTAGTTGAGTTCAGTCGATTAGTTGTCAACTAACCGACCAATCCGATTTAGCCTCGTTACACCTGATCCTGCTCGCTGATTGGTCGATCAGAAGGTTTTTAAAGCTCGATTTCAATATTTTGGACTTTCGAGACAACCAAGAAATAATAAGAATCTTTTTTTTTTAAAAAAAAAAAAGGTGATAAAAACTATAACAATAGTGAATAAATCCATAAAAGGTAGGGCTCCTTTTGATATTGTAGAAATGGTTTACGAATTATAGCTGTCTTTCGTTTTTGATTTTTTTTTCAATCTTTTCTGGTTTTGAACTTTCATGAAGATTTCGTCTTCCCTTATACCCTATTTTAAGTTTCGTCTTTCATCAAAGGTATTTTGGGTCCGTCAGGGTTTCGTCTTTTGTCTCTCGTCATTACGCAGAAAATGTTTCGCCTAACAACTTTAGGTATCATTAAAAGTCATTCAATTCTCCTCAATTCTATTGGATTAATTCGCGGAATGAAAGTTAGATCATCCGTGAAAAAATTATGTGATGGTTGTTATACCGTTAAGAGACGTGGAACTGTTTTTGTGCTTTGTAAAAAGAATAAGAAACATAAGCAGAGGCAAGGTTAATTATATGTAAAAATTATTGGTTTTTTTTTCAAGGTGATAAACTAAATGGCATAATTGAAAGCTAAATAGTATTGAATAACGAATATGGTATTGAATAACGAATATGTTTAATTGATCCAATTCCTTTCTTTGTGAACCTTTAGTTAGATTAATTATTCTTGAATCTATTACTTTAAGTAAAACCAGATGTCTTTCTGTCTACTAAAAATAATCCGAACCTTCCATCAGTTTCTGCAAGCGTCAGTTAAAATCAGATCATTAACATTAATTATAAGCTAAATGAGAGGAGACGATGAAAACGATATCTAAATATGAAATTGTTTTCGAATTCAATTTAGGAAATTTTCATTAATCATATTTTCTGTCTATAGAAAGTGCGACTAGTAAACTTGACTAGTTTTAGCAAAATCGATCCCAATTGAATAAAAACTCAAAATTCGCAAAAAAAAACTTACAACAGAAGTTTACTAATCGAAGTTTTGTGGATTATATATTTGTTAGTTGCAACTTTTCACACTTCTAATGTAATTGCATTTATATTTTGGTACTATACAAAAAAGTATTATGTCCATTTTCAAGTTCATTTGCGCCTTCTTTGTCTTCGACATTTATGAACTCTTGACTAAAATTCTCTAGTTCTATAGATTTTCTTTTGCTTTTCACGAAAATCATATATATTCGGTTTTTTTATGCTTCCCCCATCTTCATTTAAACGAGTTAATAAATGAATTGGCTGGGTTTATTAAATAACATGATCAGTACTTTAAAATGTCGTATCGACGCGAGTCAGAATCATAGTCAATTTTTTTTATACGGTAACTCAAGCTTTAGCTGTCAACCCGATCCTTTAGTAAAAACCATAAAATTTTCGGTACTATCGCAATAATAGTCTACATTGGAATACACCACTCCCAAAAACTGCAGCAAGTACGGACTTTCATTTACATTATCTCACGTGATCGTATATAAATCTAGACTGATTAACGATTAACGTCAACAAAGATGCAATATCACTCTTCTGTAAACAATGACTATACTTTATTCACATTGCAGCCTTCCTTACGACGCGTAATAAACCGTCATAGCAAGGACTCTCTACTTAGAATCGTAAAAAAATGGCTTGAAATACCGCAGCTTGCTCCTAAATATAAATCAAATTCTAAGGAAGGTGAAGAATATCAACAAATTAAAGGATTATGGCAAATTTATGAAAATATATCCGGTAACAAGAAAAAAATCGTTGATAAAATATATCTTGATGATTGGGTATATCAAGTTTATATTAGTTAATATTAGTTTGTTGAATTTTACGTGCATTAATTAAAATTTTAATAATTCTCACAGAAAAATGGATTAACATATTTACAAGTCGCGCAACTTGATATGAAATGTGTGCAAAATTTGTTAACATTTAGTTTATTTTCAAAATTTAATATCCATTAAATTTAATTTAATTCTCGTTTAATACAAGATATCCATGATCGTCCTAACCTTAAACAATGGAATGCTTTAAAACTTTGTTGGGATGGTACTGTTATGTTTAATAATTATTCATTATGATATTTATTAACAAGCATAAAAATATTAATCTTATTGTGGTTAAGGTGACCTACGGAAGGAATTTCATAATAAAGAAATACTTCGTTCGACATTATCAAAGCATCTTTCACTATTTTTTGCAAATGTAAGTTGTGTATATTAATTGATGTCAAATAGTTTATAAATAATTGTTAATATTATTATATACAAATGTTGGTGTTTAGCATCTTTACGTCGAAGGTTATGATAAAAATTGGTGGCTGCGCATTAGCATTCATGATAGCGTCTCGCAAAATTCCCTCCCAATCAGCACAAATATCATTTACTTGATATACTTTACTAACTCAGAACATTTATTATGCAGCAATATTAAACGTGAACATAAAGAATTTATATTGCAGGTATGTAAGCATTAAGATGTTGCAAATGTGCAATTCTGATACGACGCTGTGGATGAATTTTGTTCTTTCAAAAATTTAGGGTTTGTTGAAAACTTTTGCTTGTCAGCAAATTGAAGAATGTAATTTGAAGGGGAAATACGTGAATTCTTTAGAACAATTGTTGTTACATCAACAATCTCAAGGAATATACAGTCGATATCGATTAAATCAGGTTGATGATAGTCCATTAGAACATGCTTCAAACATACCCAAAACAAATGGTATAAGTTTATTATACGATTCATAAACCTCATCGTGAATTATAGAATGACGATTTATTGTTTTTTATTAATATGTTGTAACTCAAATGGAATCGAAAGATAATGTGGTAGACGAAAATTTTGGGCCTAATGAACAACCATCTCTTGATGTTGTAGAGATCAAGGTAAAGACAATCTTAAATATTATTGTTTCTTGGCTATATCACGTATATTCATTGCCATAAATTTTAGTTGACGTCCGCTGACAATCAACTTGAAGAGGAATCGATATCGACAACAGTCGTATTTGAAGGATCAAATGTGATTGAAGGAATTAAAAAGATGGTGACTTCTGGGTTGGCTGTATCCCCATTACCAAAGTTTTTATTAGAACTACATAGCAACAGTAAAAATTATATAGAAGTCATTGAGCAAGAAAATTAAAGATTTAAGCGAACGAGTGTTATAATGTTGGGTGTCAAAGTTGACTTTCGATGCTATAAATTCCTTTATCTGAAATTACTGATAATACAAATATTGACACTTGTAATGTTCCATGTATCTTTTTAAGGAGAATGTTTTATTTCTGCATTTATTAAAACTTATCGTACAAGATTTTTATGATCTAATTACAATTATTGTGTTAATTAGGACTTTTAGCAACTAGATCTTTTAATTTAGATTCTATGTCTTCTGCAGAAAGATTATCTAACACAACTTTTGTTTCTTTACCAAAATCTAATGAAAAAAGGAAATATACGCTTAGCACAAATAATTAAAGTAGCTTTGATTATATAGTTAATTACCGTATCTAGCAAAAAATCTTGCTTCTACGCCGCTTGCTTCACGGATCAAAATCGGAAAATGTGGGTTGGCTGCTTTTAACGACTTATAATTTTTGGCAATATATTCTCTATGTATGCGAGAATTGACGCAAGAATTAATAAATAAATAGTTCTAATTTTAAATTACATTCAATAAAAAAAACCGAAATTTAATTACAAACCTAATACCCTTACTTTCGGGAGAGGTTTGGCAAAAATGTACGCGAAGTTCCTTAAGACTCTTGGATAATTGATTTCTCCATGACATTGTTGGAGCAGAAGAGAACGTCTTATCAATTTGAGGATCGTTACACAATTGATAAAAAATTTTATATCGCTTTAAATTACTTTTTTAGGAAGCTGGTGTAACCTAAGGCTGCTGAGTACATTTAATCCCTCGGAGTTCGTATTTAATTTAACTGTTAAATCATGTCTGAAATTAAGCAATGCGCGGAATGTAAAGCCACAGTGGCGTGCAAATTCAGAGCGTTAAAGGCGGAAACGTGGAGGGAGTCTGAAAGTAAAGGCTTAATAAAGGTAACTTGACAGGTGCATGTTTTGTGTAATCGTTGTTATATGAACTTTTGGCAAATCCTTTACAAAAAGCTACTAAACGAGTAAGAACTATTAATGAGAAATTGTAGCAGAAGAAATAGAAGTTGCTTTGAATAAGCATAGAAGCTATGAGTAAGAAAAAGATAAACATGATTGATCTTCTTGGTACTATTAAAGTGATGGTAAAAATATTTTACGATAGAGAGCATAAAATGCAAATATTTTTTTAAGTAAGCTAAGCTTAGAAGATTTTTTGGTTAGTTTTATTTAGCGGCTTGGAAATGTAAATGTAATGAGAAAACTATAAATCATATGGAAAACGAATAGTTTTTATTTGTTATTTGTTTGTTTTGTTGAACAATAAAAATTAATAAAGTTAAATATTGTAAATTATTTAGATTTGGTAGAAATGATAAATAAAAATGTAAATATAATTGTAAATATTAGTATATTTACAATATTAAAAGTAATAACTTAGCAAAAGAAAAAAATAGTTGATGTTTATAAAAAATATATAAAATATATATTTTTTTAGTATATAGAAAATACATTTGTATTAAAAATTATTAACTGTTATAATATTTATGTTTTACATTATTTAAATACTATTATGATTTTTAGATCAATATATATAATAATTATTTTATAATAAAGTAGTTTATTAAACAGTAACTTGATTGTAAATATCTTGACAGAATCAAGTATATTATAGGTATACTTGTTAACAAACTTAGACAATCCAGATTCTAAAAAAGCAAATTGCTTTTATAAAAAATTATATTAACAAAATAAATTTGATATTTTGTAAATATACTATATATAGCTATAAGAATATATATTATTTGTTTAAATAAAAATTATTAATAAAGTTTTAAAATATTTAGTTTAGACTTAAATTTTTGAATTTTAGTATAAACAAATTTAAATTTTATTTTTTTAAAAAATATTAAAATTAGTTATTTTATATACTGCTGCATTCAAAAAATTGTAACTTAGTTACTTTACAATTCAAAATTTTATATAACTATGTTAGGTAACCTTTATAAAAAAGAGTGTTAGATTTGGCTAATAGATAATTAAAGCTTTTAGTTACTTTGATTAATAAAACAAGTAGGTTAAGTTATGTGATAGAAAATCCAAATAAATAATGGAGTTTTATAAATTTTATAGAATTTGTACTAAATATAGTATTAGTATTTTATTATAAACAATATAATGTATTAAGCCTTGTAATTTAATAAAGCAAATAAAGTATAATGCTCTTAAAAGCTATTTTAGTCTTTATTTATAATACTAAATTTGTTGCTTACAAATATAACTTTATACTTATTATTTATTAAAACTAATTAAAGCTATTTACATATATTTATTTAATATTTTTATTTTTCTTTCTTATTTATTATTTACTTTTTTGAATTCAAAATACTATTTTCAATTATAAATATAACTTATTGCACTTATTACATTTTGTACATTTTTTATATGATCAGTTACAATATTTTAGTTTTATAATACATGATTTTTTTTTAATATTAAAGTGAATATTTGTTACCTAGAATTTTATTAATATAATACAAGACATTTATATATATATATATATTTTTATATATGAATTGGCATGCAAGACATTTATATTTAATAGTTACATAAAGTATTTAATTTTTCAAATAGATATAACTCTTTACTTATTATCTAATTTAAGTAGTTTATCTGAAAGTTCTATACTAGTTGCTATATTCAGAACCTACTAGTAAATTCTTTATTTAAACATTTTAGTTTCTGTATCTATTATCTATTTATTCTGCCAACTGATCTAATTAATACTAGTACAAATATAACATGTTACAAAGTTTTTAATACAGTTTACTTATATAAAACACTTTGACTTTGTACTAAATCTACTGAAAATTTTTATATTTTATATTTATAGCTAACTTAGTACTGCTTTGGCCTAAACAAGTACTTGTAATTAATACTAACTATTAAATTGCTATACTCTTATAAAATTTATCTAAATTTTAGTATCTATTTTTTCAATATCTTTTTTATTATTTTTGATTAATATATGTATTTCTCTTATATATCTGTTATCTAATTTATTTATTTACTCTTTTAGAATGTTTTATGAGCTTTATTGATTTAACAACATTATTGAAAGTTTATATTACTTTTTTATTCAAAATTTTCAAATAAGTTTTTGTCTTTTTAGTTTTTTATTTTTTTATATTTAATAATCTTATAATAGATTTGTACTAAAGTTTTTTTTTTTTAATATTAATTATAAGACCATGCCTCTAACTTTACTGAACATTTAATTGAAATTTTATATAAAGTACAATCTGCTTTTAAAATATTATAGAAAGAATAAAAGCTCAAACTAATTTATCTGTAACTTAAACCAATTAGAGTGACCAAAGCTTACCTAAATTTAAGTATTAGTAATTATGTATAAAGAATTAGTTTGATATTTAATCTATTAGATATATTAGGAGTTTATTTTTGAACTAATAAAATTGAGTAGAAGAAAATGTAATAAAAGTGAGGCAACATTTAAAAGTATGTTATATTCAGAAGTTTAAGCTATAGATCTTGAGATACAATATAGAATTCAGATTTTATAATAAATTTGTTAATTAAGATAAAGTAAAAACTTGATAACAAGTGTTGTAACTACATTTTTGGATGACAGACTTGCAATGATGTCAATAAGTTCATTTGGTATTAGACCCATTAAAATTAAAAAAATTGAGGATAAATCTGATATATTGTAAATAGTTATACTACTCAACAGCCTGATTTGGTTATATAAATTAGTTATAGTATTTGTAGTATTAAGTGTTTTAGTATTTAAAGTATATTGTAATAAAATGTCTATAAGGCTATATAGCAATTGATTAGATGAAGTGGTTGTCTAGTAAAGGTAAGAACTGATTTGATGACATTGGTGACAAATAGGTAAGTATAAGTGATATTATTTGTATAAAATGTATGAAATAAGAAGATTATTTAATAGAATTTTGATTCTAAAGAATTTAAAAATAGAGGACTAAAAACTATGCAAGAAGTTTGAGATTTTTTAATTATTATTAATATATAGCTAAATAGCTTGTCAATTAACTTAATTAAGAATTTTGTACTATTTTTAAAAACAGTTTTATATAATTTATAATGCATAAATATATGCATGATATATTGTGTAAATACTACAATGAATAAGTAATTCTAAAGGGAAGTTTTCATTCTAATGAACTATAATTTTGTAAAAAATAATATGAATATTGTATGATTTAACAAAATTAATAAGTATATTCTATAATAAAAAGTATGATATATATATAGGAAACCGCTATTCGCACCATGGGTTTTTGCTATTCGCACTATGAATATGCTTTATGTTATTCATTTTGATTATATTACATATTATGCTTAAAATCATATCACATTAACTGTTAACAGTTTAACGTTAAGTGATTTTCTATTGCACATATATACTGTCACAGGGAGTTTTGACACAGGATAACAATTATTACCATATTTAGTAAAATTGTAAATAGTGTAAAGATAGTCAAACTGATAATAATTGTTAATCACGTAACATCTGTAAAAACTATTAAGAATGTAAATATGGAAAATACAGTAAAATTAGTTTATCATATAAAAGATAGGAAATAAGAGAAATAAGTAAATAATGGCAATTATGTAACAAGCCAAAAGTTATAAAAGACTTTTGGTTTTGCTCTTGTTGACAACAACCCTCAGGTTTCAAATATTGAATAAATAAAATTGATCTTTTTTATTAACAAAACTCTGTTCTTTATTAAGTTAACTTTACAAAGTTGCATCATTAAATAAATTAGTTGCATAAATCATTGCTTTTCCTTATTCAATAAAACCCCTGATCCATTAAACTCATGATTTACGTGACCCATGCCAGTAGAACCCTTGTATCATTAAACCTGACTCTCATTAGTTAAATAGCTTCTTGCATAATTAAAGAAATAAGTTGGTAATTAATAAAAAAAGAAATGATATAGAGAAAGCTATAAGATAAGAAGGAATTTATTTTAATTAACCAAATTGTACACCTCAGCTAAGAGAGCCTTAACTGCTTAGATATTTCTTTATGTTATGCAAGAAATCTGATTCTGGACCAACAGAATTGGATGTTGTTTGTTAATTGATATTTCTGCTAGTAACAATACATATGTACGTATGTACATACAAAGTGTCTATTTAGAAAAAATTTATATGATGGGTATATTTTGTATTTATGGTAAATGCGATTATATAGGTATTCTTAATTTCTCGTACTTGTTTTATACCATTTATTTTCTTAAAGTTACATGTACTTCTACTTAATATCTTTACTGATCTGTGGTTTGGAGACTGGTTCATGTATATATTTACAATATACCAAGCATAGATATTAGTAAGAGAAAAGTCATTATTATAGTAATTTATAAGATTATGAAATTAATTAGAATTACATTATATTAAGATCTATAATACCCATTACTAAGTGCAGGGAATTTTTGTTATTAAGAATACTTGCTTTATATATTTTTATTTACTACCACTATGGTTTCATCCCAAATTCAGCACATGCATCAGTCTTGAACAATTATTACATTATAAAGTGATTTCAATAAGTAACTAGCATACAAATAGATAACATTAAATTGTAACAGAATAATTTGCATAAACTTCAATATATTTAGGTCTAAGCATCTTTTCTAATAATTTATTTGTAACTTTCAAATACATTTAATAAAGCATAAATGAATAATCAATTTCTGCATGTCATTAAAATTTTTAGTTTATCAATCATAGTTCTCTAAACGCAAAAACTTAAATTCAAGTATTATTGCATAATTTTGCTGCTAAATTGTATAGTATTTAAAATCAATCCAGATTTAACTATTTTGATATTTAATCATTGCCTATTTTAAACTAGTGAAAATTTTTTTTATCATCTCTAGGTGAAACTGCATTATTAGGTTACCTCTTTTATATAGATCTTATACTATTTTAGGTAGTTATACTAGCATAATAACTTTTGATGTGAAACATGAAGAAGTGTTAATGCTTGTTTCAGTATTTGGACTGATATACTCGAATATTTCAAATCAATTAGGTAAAGTAAAAACTATTGTAATGAAGACATGAAGCAGTGATACAAAGTGTCAGTGTGTTAATGATACTTGTCCAAAAAAAAAAATTAGAATTAAATATATAATATAATATACATAGATATATAAAAAATCAATATTATTAAGTCAGCTATGTAGTAATGCAAGAAAGAAGTGAACAAGTGTTAATAATACTTATCTTAGAAAAATGTATATCTTAGATCTAAATATTATATTAGTAATGTAAACATTAAATATTACAATAATGATTAAGATGCAAGACATAAAGCAGCAAAGTGTTAATACTTATTCTGTAATAATAAAAAAAAAAGTTACTTATTCTGGAAAAGTGTATTTTAGATTAATATATTTGAAATATTATTAATGAAAAAATAATAATGATTGTAATAATGATTGTAATGCAAAGTAAATTGCTTTCAAAAGTTATAAAAAAAAGCTTGTAGTCCATCAAATTAAAGAAATATAATACTTATCCAAATAGAATACATCACTCTAGACTTTTAAAATTATGTCTTTAACTCCTCTATCTACTGGTTGCTTTGAAAGTCATGAAGCTCTAATCCAACATGCCCAATCTTATGCCCTTAATCATAGATATGCTATATGCATTAAAAGATCAGAACGAGATAAATTCAGTTATTTGTGCTATGATAGAGGTGGTGTCTATAGAAATTCTCTAAATCTTATAGACGAAACTCGTCAAAGGGCCACGAGTTCATACTTAATAGATTGCCCTTTTGAACTTTATTGAAAAAAGAAAAATGAGCAATGGCATTTGACAAAAAGAATGCAATTCACAACCATGAGCTATCAGAAGACATGTCAGGCCACCCATCATATTGCAGATTAAACTCGGAAGAACAACAAAAAGTTTATCAAATGTCTGAAGCAGGTATCCATCTTAGGGAAATGCTGTCAACCTTTCACCAAGACAACCCAAATCTTATGGCCATTTCAAAAACCATATATAATGCATAAGATAAGATTAGACAGGACAACCTTAAAGATCATATACCAATTCAGGCTCTTCTTGATGAGCTTAAAGAAGAAAACTTTGAGTATAATTATCAATATGATCAAAATAATCATTTAACACACCTCTTTTTTGCCCATCCTATATTAATTATACTTACCAAAGCCTATAGCTCTGTTTTTTTAATGGACTGCATATATAAAACTAATAAGTTTAGAATGCCACTTCTTCATGTTGTTAAAATGACAAGCTTTAATACTATATTCTTCTCCTGTTTCGCGTTCCTAAAGTCAGAGCAGAAGGAAGGTTATGAATGGGCACTTGTTCGTATTGCCCACATTTTTACGGACATTTCAAAACCTCAGGTCATTATGACTGACAGAGAGTTGACTCTAATGCATGCCATACACACTGTCTTTCCTGAATCACAAAATTTCTTATATATATAGCACATTGAAAAAAATGTGCTGTCTAATTGCTGTCAGTATCTTCTTACAGAAGATGAATTAAGAGAGTTTTTAAGAAGTTGGTCTGCCCTCATAAATTCTAAATCAGAAAAAGAGTTTAATGAAAAATAAGAAGAACTGGTAAGGAAATATAATAAGAAACTATTAATTACTAAATACCTACAGGATGTATGGCTGCTATTTAAGAAGCATTTTATAAGTTTTTGAACAAACTATTACTTGCATTTGGGCAATGTGACAACATTACAGGTAGAAGGATCTTATGCAATGTTGAAAAAGTATCTTCAAGTATCAACTGAAGACCTTCATGCAGTTCATGAATGAATCATTTTGGCATTGGAAAATCAACATCAAGAAATCAAAACCCAAATTTCTCAAAAAATGATTCGAACTCCTCATGCCCAAAACCAATCCTTTTATTCACAGGTGTTACTAAAGTTTCTGTATTTTCACTAAAAAAAGTGCATGAACAGTTCTTGAAAGTAACCAGCACAACATCAGAAAATTCACTGCAACCTTGTATTGGTACATTCACATCATCAATGGGTCTTTTTTTCTTACATAGAATTCAAGAACATTTTAACAATAATTAATACTTACAACTTACTGATTTTTACAAACATTGGTGACTTCAAAGACACCAATTATTTCTACCAATACCAACTGGAGTAGAAAATCCTATGCAACAGAGGTAACAAGAGTATAGTCAACAATTTAACTCTTGGCCAGCTCACCAACAAACAACAGCTCTGGATGAAATATCAAGCTTGTTCCAAGAATCTGCTATTGTCGTACAAGACCCATGGGAACAACACACAAGGGGATGCCTAGTTGGTGCAAGAAATGCACAATCATCTATCTGAAGAGACTCATCCACTTTTGAGTTAGCTGAACCGAGAAGAAGAAAATGTGTATTATGTTATAGAATTGAGCACAATTATAGAACATGTTCTAATAACAATAAACAGAACTAAGAATTTAGTAAAATATAAAAAATGCATATCTTAAGGCACTATAACCCTTCATATACTGGTTCACTTCATATATCATAGCTGTTTCAATCTATGCGATATGGTTCTAAAAGATAAACTTTTAAAAAAGATTTTTAGTACACTTATTTATAATAAAAATATAAAGAAACACTGTAATATGCATTATATACGTATTCATATATGCTGCAAAATAGAATATCACTAACTTTAAATTATAAGCATAAACATGTAATGAAGACAAATATATGTAATTAAAGTCAAAATTCAAATACATATCTAATATGTAAAGTTGGAACTTGAAACATTTCTTTTGATGAATTGTTATGTTCAGAGGAAGAATATGCTCAAAAACAGTAATATTCATGAGCTTCAAAGCATATAACATAAAAAAACCTCTAAATAAAATCATCATGTGATAAAAAAAAATTTTTTAATTTTATTTAACTTATTTAAGATTCTATTTCAACGTGATGATAGATTATTTATCTAGTGAATCCTATTGGCTAACTATACTTACACAGGATAGTAATTATATAATAAAATCAAAATGATCGACATAATGCATATTCATGGTGCAAATAGCAAAAACCTATAGTGTAAATAGCGGTTCCCTATATATATAAGATAAAGTATAAGTTGAATTTGAAAGATTGTGATATTTAGAGATTATAGACTATAAGTCAGTATATATATGTATAGTACAGTTTCTAAAAACAGTAATAAGAGCTAATAAGATAGCAGTGAGCTTAACTTTAAATAAGTAAGACTAGTATCTTATTTGGGTTTAGAAAATATGCAATATATTGTTGTTTAAAATTTGAACCTATCTGATACCTATAGAGCATTGTGAGATATCTAAGTTGATGACAGAGCCATTTGTATAAAAATGAAGTTCTGATAATTATGCATTGTAATTAGTGATTTGTTGGAAGTTGTCTGTTAAAGTACTAGGTTCAAATATAGTTGAAATTAAGTATATTGTTTTGTACCAAAGTCTTATACAATACTAATTTTAATATTTCTTTATATATATATAACATTGTACTTTATATAGATGTCTTAAGCTTTTAATATAAAGTAAAATCTAATTTGGTATATCTATAATTACAAATATATAAATTCACCTAATTAACTAGAAACAATTATTGTAATATAGTTATAATTTCTAAAATTTATTATCTATAAGATTTGAATATTAAATCTGCTATTTAAGAATTAATAATTTGTTTACTTTATTAAATTGCTACATCTTTTATATATATAATTATTTTATTATATTTATATTATAGTTAATAGTTTAAAAAAAGATATACAGTAGATCTTATAATTTAGTAGTTAAACTTCTATATCTTTACAGTTTTAGATTAACAGTTCAAGTTTAGCTAAAAACAAAATCTAAAAGATTTAGCTTTTGTAAACTAAAAAAGAACTAGTAATTAAATATAAGACCTTGTAAACAAATACTAAATATAGTATATAACTTAAATAAGAATTCTCAAAAAAAGACTAACTTTATAAAGCATAAGCACTATATATAACAATAGCATTATAGAAGATTCTGTTATATAAAAGATTATACAATTAAGTCTTTTGAAAATAATGCAATACTTTACATCAGCCTTTACCTACTTCCAACTATCAATTATACATAATGCACAGGATGCATATATAACTCAAATAGAATTCAAAATTACTGCACTTTTAACATCCTAGCTAATTCTGCAACAAAATTCCTAGAACGGAAAAAAACATAACAATACAAAAGAACTCAACCTGAATGCAAACTATTTAGATATTATTTATTCTATTGCTTCATAATTACCTATATCAATCCCATCATTACCTACTATCACACTCACTAATACACCTATATTTAACCTATTTCAAGTCAATTCTTCTTCTATTAAACTTTAGAAAATTGCTAACTTCAATAAGAGAAACACTAACTTCATATTCTATACAGATGAATCAGTTACTAATCTTACTACTGACTAATGTTTTATAAACATTGGATAAGTACAAATCCACAATAACACAATACATTACTTATACTCTTCTCATATTAAACTCTGGCCATTATCTTACAAAGCAGAACTTATGGCAATACTATCTGCTATTTGTAT
>CAJVQA010003843.1:0-18610 GCA_910591915.1 Cetraspora pellucida | reverse complement strand
AAATTTTCGCTGTCGATGGGATTTGAACACCCAACCTACCACTTGGGGGGTTGACAACCTGACCACTTCACTAGGTCGCCATACCCCTCAACCCTATTCTATTATAGACACTATATAAAATAAATATAACAAATAGTTTTCAAATTTTATTTACCAAAACATACTTACAACAAACATTATATATATAGACTAGAAGGTCCTGAACCTTCTTAGCAAAGTCTAGGTTAAAAGTAAATTAGCTTTAATCTTTAGTTTTCTATAATATTGTATTCACTTACTTCTTGTAAAAATTTTATATAATAATAATAAAGGAATAGAGGCTAGGCCTTGCTTTTAAAAATATATATATATATATAAAGGGTTTTATTTTATAGTGCTATGGCATTATAGCACTAGGACACTATAATACTATATTTTTTAATATATATATATATATTATATTATATTTATTAATATAAGATTAACAGAAACTAAAGCCTAATATATTATTACTAATTTTAATAAAAAAAAAAAGATCTAGTGTAGACTGTAATAGCCAATCACAACTACCCTAGTATTGCCAACAAAATTTTTACCAGCATGTAATAATCTACAAAAATAAGCCAATAACAAATCTCAATTTGGTGTAACATTATGTGATCAGGAAAACTCAAATGTTCATTTTGTCAAAATTCGCTTATAATCCTAAATCTATATAGGACCTATGCTAGTGTTAGTGGTAGAGGAGTTTTAATAGTAAAATCGCTCAAGGAAAACTTTTTGTTAATGCGCAAAAGGTGGTTTCCTAACCTAATATAAATGAATTTAAAGAATTTTGTATGTCACGTGCTGGTAAAATTTTTGTTGGCAATACTGGGGAAGATGCCAATCATAATAAAGTCACGTGGTGGATAGACGGACATTTTTCAACTTTTACATATACATGTAAATCCTTGCCACACTTTGAAAAATAAAACAAATCCAGATTTGTTATGGTGATTTGTATAACAATAAACTTGATATTGCTTAAAAGCAATACAAATTCGCATGACATTAAAATCTGCATAACCTAATTTTAGAATCGAGTCAAACTTTTAACATCCCTACTTACAGTATATAATACTGCTAAAATATCAGGGCAGCTAAAAAATTGATTATTGATCTATGCAATCCAGGTCTATACAAAAACTTTGGAGAATAATTGGCTATTAATTTTCGCTTTATCAGTTTCACCTACTAAAAAATTTCACTAGATCAGGTATAACACAAAATTTGTAAACTTCATATTGATAAACTTTCTAACTAATTTAATGACTAAACCTGACACTAATCTGGTGACAGAAATTTTTTAGCAAGATTGATGCTTTAACACTAGGGCCCTAGGAATTATACAAACACAGTGTATAAATCTAATCCTACTATACCATAACTCTAATTCTAGCTACTAGCCTGCAATGTCAATAAAAGTTAGTGCTAGTCATTGCTATATCGGTATAATTTCTAAAAAATTCATATGCAAGTTTCATGTTATACATAATCGTTCTTATTTTTCTCAAAAAAAATGAGAACAGTCTAGCACTCCTACTTTGAACTATAAATGCCGAAACTTGATTATGAATTCACTAATAAGTTCCTAGTTTTTTTTTTCATCATTCATAATATTAATATGATTATCACAATTGGCTCACTGTAAAGCTAATACTTAGTATAAGCACTTAGATACATAAATCCTAAAACAAATAAGGCTACTCTTTTCTTTGAGAACAAGTTACTCGATTATAACTAGCACTTCTGCAAATTTTACAACGTAGTTGGCATTTTGTCTTTTTTGATGGTTCACTCACATATCGCATTCTGTCTGTTCCTTTTGGTCGACCCCTTGCCTTACGTTTTTGAGGATTCATCAAATCAGATAGATCCAACTTTCCTTTTTTAGTTTCATTATCAGTTTCACCCTCACTATCAGAAGTTACATTACTATCAGATGATAATGGTTCTTGACAATCTTCTATATATTTATCAAGGATGGCAATAAAATTATAATTACGTTGTCAAACAGCTAATGTCAAAGCCGCTCTTGCCTTGCCCCATGCTTGCCCATGTAGTTTACGTTCATCTAACATTTTATGGTTTATATTATGCACCTCTTGAGACTGAACTAATGCATTAAGATAAGGGACTGAATTACTCCAACTCATCATCACTGATTGTTCTATTTCAAATTTTTGTGCAACCAAAAATGGTTCTTGAGCAGAATTGCAGCTGACTTCACTATCGTTGTACCAATGTGATCTTATCAACTGAATGTGGAATGTTGCAGCTTGTGAACATAACATTACTTGGAAAAAATACTGGCAAACAATTTCACGATTACAATGATTAAAACAAGAACATAAGTGTGTTTCATTATCTAAAAGAACTACAAAATGTCATATATTATTAGATGTTACTTGTTGAACCCCCCACATTTCTACAATCTTGTTATTATCGACAAGATTAAGCATTAATTTGGCCATGATATTGGTAAATTTTGGGATTTCACCAAATAAGGTAGAATCTTCAAGATTAATCTAAAAATTTACAACAATGGCATGTTAATATGACTGGGTATTATTGATGCAAATCACACCTAATATATTAAAGAGTAACTCAAGATTCATCTAACAATTAGAATTTACCTTAAGGTATTTTCGCAGTTCATTTTTTGATACTATCGCAACATGATAGTGAAGTGCTTGTTTTATTTAATCCTTTTGAATCTTTAACATTTTTACTGTAAGATATTTACACAACATATTATAGACTTTTGGAAGAATAGTATCAGCTGTCGCAACCAGAACAGCTTTAGGAATCGAGGCACGAAATAATGCATACTTTGTCTTTTTATCCTCTTCAAGAATACATAACGACAGTTTTTCTGAAAGTTCTAATAATGTGGTATTTAAATTAAATATTAATCTCTTGACCTTAGAGTTATAACTTTCAACTCGAGAAGTTGATGACATCTCCACGATAAATAATTTAAGCACAAATGCCTTTGCCCATGTTTCTTTGTTAGCATAAAGAACACATTGTAAATAATTAACTACATGTTTATTGTTATATTTTTCAATTAGGCATTTCCATTTTTATTCGAAGATTGTTATGAAGCTGCTTTGCTGTAAATCAAAGAAGTTCTTAATAAACTCATCATAACAGTCCCTGAGATTATTTTTCAAATTGAGAGGAATATTCTGTGCAATATGAAACATGCAATGAAAAGCATTTGTCATTAGAAATTCTTCCTGTATTGCAGCAAGTAAGGCAGGGTCAGCATCGGTAAAAATAACATGTGGAATGGCTTCAAATGTCGCTTTCTTTATTTGCTGCAATATCCAAACATGCGCCTCCTTTGTTTTATTGTCTGTTAATGCCTGAGCCACTAATCAGAAAGATAAATGATTGTCAACCACCAAAAAAAGGGACAATGCCATTTCGTAATGGTTTGTAGCTGATGTGTTGTCATTTAAAACTACATCACCAAACTTTAATCATCGTTTAATTTGATCTGGAGACATATAGAATAGTCGACGTAGGCATTTACTGTTATGGTCCCAATCTACTTCAATATACTATTGGAGGTCAATTTCTTTCTTTTTTAACAACTCTTCATACAAAAGACTAGCATCATTTGTTTGGTCATGGGGTTTCGAATGAAACTGTTGAATTACCCGATATAACACTGGCATGAAAATCTTTACAGAATACTTTTCCTCAAGAGCTTTATGAATTTGTTGAGAGCTACAATTTATTTTGGTAACAAAAAATTCAACATCCTTAATCATATCTACTGTAAACTCCAAGCTTTCCTGAAAATCATAATGTGCGTGATCAAGAGTATGATTCTTATGCTCATCAATTAATTTTGTAACATAAACAAACTTGTGAGGGTTGTTTTTCTCTGAACATGAAAGATTTATCTGCCAGATACACCCAACACACTTAGAAGTTGTTTCTTTCTTTTTACCTTTACTTTTTGTTGCCTCTGGCTGACCAAAGTGTTCACAAACTAATGTACACCTCCTAATTATATTATTAGACCTTTCAACACGATAACAACGAATCTTGAATTTTTGCTTACTCCCATACTTTGCAACTTCCTTCATCGCATAATCTCAATCAGAGAATATCTTATTCTCTCACAATTCTTCACCTTGAGCACCTTCTATCAAATGATAACAGTTATATGAGTTATATGGCATAAGATTCTCATGTTCAGCACTTTCACAGTTCATAATATCTCCAACTTCATGATTATCTTGATCATTGCCATATAAGAAATCTCTTATAACACCAAGTTCGCTTTGGTCATTATATAGGATATCATTAACAGCAAAATCGCTCTGGATATTACTGTATGATGTGTCATCAGTTATAGTAAATTCATATAGCGCATTATCACTAATGGCATATTCTTCATATCCTTCCATAGTTTAGGTATAAATAGGTAAGATCAAGCATAGGTAAATTAACAAGACAAAGATAAGGTAATAAATATGACGATCAAATGTAAGCAATGTAGTAAGAGAAAAAAATCCAAATATCGAACGATTGAATAAAAGGTCAAGTATGGATAAGACGAATAAGATAACGCAGCGATCAAGTATGGATAAGACGAATAAAATAACATGGTGATCAAGTGTAAATAATGTAGTAAATGTAGTTGAACGATTGAGTAAAGGATCAAGTAGAAGGTCAAATGCAAGTAAGAAAAAAAAATTTTTTATATGGTTGATCGAATTAATTATGTCATTTATGTTGAGTCTATTTAATGGATTACATAAGGGTAGCATCGTGGCGATATGTTCATTAATTGCAAGATTATTCTTATTTAATAAGCTGATTACATAAAGGTAGTGCTGCGGCACCATAGCACTACAATATTATTCCTATTTCTTTTTACTCTTTTGACATTTTTTTTAATCTTGTATTTCTTTTTCTAAATTGGTTTTCATAATATTCTGCTACTCCTATCTTGACATCTTCTGAACTTGTTAGTAAGTTTGTTTTTTTTCTACTTGTTTGATGAACCTGTCAAGTAATATTTTCTTATAAGGCTTATTTAGAAGACTTGCTATCATCTTTTCCTAATTATTTTATATCTTTTATCTATATTTTCTTCTATTTGTTTTCTTTGCATTCGTTTCTAGTCTTTCTTTTTTCTTTTTACTAATAGCTTTTTCTAACCTTTTATGTCTTCTATTTATGCATTTAACTATTGTCTTTATAATCATGAAAGCTTTGCACCAATTTCCTTGCCTATTGTTTTTAACTATTCATTCACTTTACTTTTTTCTTTTTTTTTTACTGCTTGAGTTCTTTTTGTTTTCATATGTTTTATTAATCTTTAAAGCTTAACAATGCTTTCTTCTCATAGTTGTTCTCTTGAACTTTTCCTTCTATTTGTTGTTGTGTTATATACTTTTTTCTTTGGTATATGCTTACTTGCTGCTATAATAATTGCTTCTTTTACCAAATTTTTAACAAAACTATTAGACAAGATATACAACCAAATATAGAAACTATACTGCACAAAACTAGCCAATTGAAAACATCAACACAATATACTAACTTGACCTTCACACACACAAACAAATACATGTAATAATACAAACAATACAAGAAGCATACACTATTCAAGATCACTATATACTTACAACTGCATTTGTGGTTTAGCAGACCAACAACATATAGAAGATGAACACAATATTTGCCTACTGACAGGAATGGCAGAAAAGAAAACATCTATTTGGATATCTGAATGGATCAAATATAGTATCCCAACTAACAATATAATTAACTATCAAATTAGCAATACTTTAACTAACAAAATCTAGGTGAGATTTAACCACTCTAGTAAGTTTAGGTTGCAAATAAATTAGATGAAACTAGGTAGTCTTAGTACATCTATAGTCTAAGTCTCATTCTTGTAAACAATTTGTAAACTTGACCTTTAGTTAAAGACTCTCCTTGTGGATTCTTAATACAAATTATAATAAAGATAAAGACAAAACCTCACCTTAATAATAAAAAAAAAAAGATAATAATTGCTTCTTTTATTATATTCCATATGTTGTTTATTTTCTCTGTTTTTCTTTCTTTATTTTGCTCTTTTTTGCAAATGTCTTCTAATACCTTTTTTTTTTCTAGTCAGTTTTGTAATTCCTGTACTTAATTTTCTTAGTCTTCTGCTCTTGTTTGTTTATATAAATATACAGTTCTTATCTATTTTTTCTTTTTAATCTCTGTCTTGCTTTTCCTTATTACTAAATGCTTTATTCATACTTCTACCATTCCTATTTTGTGATCAATTTCTGTAATCTTATCTACTTATTCAATTTCTGCTTTTGTAATCCTAAGACCAATCCCTCTAATATTCTTATATAATTAATTCTTGTTGCTACTTCTCTATTTAACTATGTATATTGTTGACTTATTAGATTCATGTCTCTATATATATCTTTGAAGTCTTGATTCTTCATCTAATGAAAGATTGGCAGCCTTTTGTAGTTTATTGTTTGTGAATATTATCTGTCTAAAATATTGTTTATTATATCATTAAAATTACCCATTATAATAATTTGCATTTGTCTTTTCCTCTTTGTGATTGTTTTTATGATTTTTGCTAAATGTTTTTTGCTATTGCTTTATTATTTGATAGTATATAGATTGTAATCATTACTAACTCTAATTGTTTGAAGTATAGTGTAATCTTTATCATATATTCACTTATTTTCTTAACTGCACCTACATGCTACTTCCATTGTTCATTAACCATAATTTCAATACTTGAACCTTTCTTTTTATCTTCTGCTGCACTTGCCCAAAATCTTATATATTTTTTGTTTACTGTATATGTTAAAATTTTTTCTTTCTACTGTTAATATTTAAAAAAAAAATTTTTTCTTTCCTTTGTTTCAGTAATTTCCAATATTGTGATTTTCTCTTCTTCTATTCAACTAAGCAAGTTTTCTAACTTCCAATCTTTAGTTTTCAGTCTATTAACATTGTGATATGCTATTTTGATTTCTTTTCTTTCTTTTTTCTATTTTTCTTTTAATTTTTTTTGTATTGTTACTTCATTCTCTATTTTTTTTGTTCTTTTTCTGTATTTTTTTCCTTTTAGACTAGGAGATATTTCTTTTTTTTCTCTTTAAAAACTCTTTATTCATCTTGTAAAAATCTTTGATCTTCTTGTCTAAGTTTATTAATTCAACTGGTATGCTCTCAAGAGCGATCAGTTAGAGCTATCTAGCTTTGTTGTGTTTCTAATCTTTCTAATCTTTTTAATATTTTTTGAAGAAGACTATATATTTGCAATTGTGTTTCTTTATTTTCACTTTGATTTTTCTTGTGATTATTGTAGTGTTTGTTATTTTTCTTTCATCTTTCATCATAATTAATATTTTTATCAACTTCTATATCTGACTTTTCACTAGTATAATCTTCATTGATGTATTTTTCTTCTATATTCTTGTATTTATATTTCTTATTTTCTTTTTTGTAATCTTGCCAAAAGAGTAAATGATTGTTGAATCATATTAGTTTTTTTTGTATTGCTTCTATTTTCTTTGCTGATACAAATGTAATTATAGCTGACCTTCTTTGATTTCAGTTTCTATTAGGTGGTATATATACTGATTTTACAGCCTTTTTCTTTAAGCATCATAATAATAATACTTCTGATACATTTCCTAGAAGCTTTACTAATTTGCTTATAAATTGATTTTGCATATTATGCTAATTATTGTTTTTTTCTCCTATCATTACTCTTACAAGTTTGTGCATTCCTATTAGTAGTGACTATGAAATATTTCTTTCTTCTATTTTCTTCACCTTAATTACTACTAATACTTTATATTTAGACTTTGTGATGTATTTTATATGAGCTCCTTTAATACTTCTGCATATATGGTCTATTTTTTTTACATTAATATTAACTGGTAAATTTCATATTGTTAAATGTGACTTGTTTCTATCTCATTTTCTGTTACATGACTGTTTTCATTATTTCATTCTTTTCTTTGTCTAATAACATTTTTGGATTCTTTTATTTCTTTTTTCTTGCTTTTTGTTACTTGCTGGTTCTGTTTCTTTTCTTAGTTTTTAGATTCTTTTGGAACGATTTTAAGCCATTTACCTTTTTTTTCTTTAATTCTTTTTATTGCTACATTTCTGCTAAATTCACAGTTGAAATCTACTTTTACCCAACTATTTCCTTTTTTAAAAAGTTCTTGAATTGATTTAATATAATAATTTTCTTGAAAAATTCATTGTATATATTTAATTCTTTCTTCTTTGTTTTCACCTAATACTATATATGTTGGTATGTTTGCTTTAAAGAATTTACTTTTATCACATATATGGTTTTTTGGTAACTATTAAGTTTACTTTATTGTATTTGTCAATTCTAAAGTTTCTTACTTTTCTTCTTCTGCTTTTAGTTCTGTTATTCTTCTATCTATATTCTTAATGTCTTTTTTATGATTGCATATTCTGTTATCTGTTGACTTCTCTTGGTTTTTTTTATTTCTTTTTTTTTAATTACCACTTTCATATCTCATTGTTTTCATTGGTAGTTTTCTTATAATCATGTTTTTAGAATCTTTGAAATCATGTTGATTTGTAGTTAAGATGCTTAGTTCTTTATTTGTTTTATAATTCTTTTTAAATCTTGATTCATTTCTTCTCTTTTATTTTTATATCCTTAGTATTTTTCCTTTATATATATAAGCAATTCTATTTGATTGACTTTTTTTGCCATTTTCATTTCTTCTAGCTTTGTTTTTTTTCTTGATGTTTCTCCTTTATTTGTATTTATTTGATATCTGAATGACCCAGAAATTATATCTATAGATGTAAGTTTCTTTGTCTATTCTTCTATAATATTATATAAAACTATACATACTTCTGCTATTTTGAATACTTCTAATATTTGACTATACAAAAGTAAATCATTTATCATGTTGTTTTTTGGATTATAAATCACTAAATCTCTTGCTATATACTCTAGATTATCAGGATTTCTTATAATTTTTGCTAAGACTGCATCTAATATTTTATTATCTATATATCTTCTATTTCTATCACCAAAACCCTTAATATGTTGAATTAGATTTGTACTATATGATAGTCCTAATTTAGTTTGTATTTCTATTTTTAGACTATTCTGTTGTTCCTCTATTTTTTTATTTCACATACTATACTTACCTGTTATTTTTTAATATAGCTATTTGTTGTTACTATTTGTTGTTTAGTATAATATAACATGTTGTTTTGTTTGTGCTAATGACTAGTCACATGTTCCAATTTTGTTTTTCAGAATCTAGTACTGGTTTTTAATTTTTCTGAAAAATTTTTAACATTTAAGAAAACTAGTAAGAGTTTTCATTTAATAGAACTTAATTTATATTATTATTAAAGCAAAGTAGTTGTATTTTGTGTACTAAGTCTTTTTTCTTAGAGTCTAAAATGAGATTTATTAGACTATTTTTGTGTTTTTTTCTTTATGTTTGTTTGACTTTGTTTAGAAATTAAGAATCAGCAGAAAGAGTTTTTGTATTCCTGACATTAATTTCCTTTTATAACAATTCAAATTTAACCAATTTTATTACAGTAATTTTGGCTAACACCAAAAATGTTTAAATGGATGAATTAGTATTATCACTTTATCATCATACATGACTTTATCTTCATTTATTAGTAATGATTATATAATTATAACAATAATACATTACACAAAACATGACATTTACAACTAACCAATCAAAAATGTTTAAAAAGATGAACTCTGAATTAGATTGTATAGATATCTTGAAACATTATTAGGTTTTATTTATCATATTAATTATTTTTCAATGCCTTTAAGTTAAAATTTATATTCACAATTGCCAATGAAGGTTAAATGATTCTCTCATATTAGTATTATCTATATCAAAATTAAGTTAAGAAAAGATTGAATAAAGATAATTTGTTCTAATCAATAAATGTTTTGGTATAACATGATTACTGTGCCTGTAAACTCAAGTTCACACCTAATATTAAAAAAATTACAAAATAAAATAACAGATAAGTCATAAATATTTAATGTTAATCATTTTAAGGTTATGTAGCATAGCCGTCTCAAATAATTTTTATCGAATTCGCTTAACTACTAACCCTCGGCCTCATGTGTCATAAAATTTGCTGGAAAAAATAACGTACGTACTTATTATGTCATACTAATCATACGACTTAACGGTCCCACGGGTCCGTACACATAATTTACAAATTCTTATCGCATAAATTCCATATCCCGACAGCTTCCAGAGGCTGTTGGAGTTTAATATTTTATATTTTTATGATGATAACGAGCAATAAAACCTTGACGGCTTTAATAATTAATACCCTGCATTAAATTTTATGCGGTGTCACTCTCCTGCAGAATCATTTCTCACGGTCGATTTTTGTTAACAGCTAACTAAACGAATAACGACTAGAAGCTTTATTATACACGCTTATGATAAGAAAAGACACGAATGGGGCTTAAAAGGACTATAAGAGGGAAGAGTACAGCATTATTAATCAGTTGTTTTACTGAAATTCATATGTTACAAGGACTTCGAATCTCCGCAATCTCCTAGATCTAGACTACTCTGAGCGATCAGCAAAATCTGAGGGGTCAAATTTCAATACAGAATTCTAGAAGGTATATTAGTGGACTATCTTGTAAAAATGAATAGAATAGCGTCATCATGTAGCGGGCTAAGTCCTGTATTTTATATAGTTTTTCTCAACGATCATTAAAGCAAAGGCGCAATTAGTGCAACTAATTTACCAGACATTATATTTTATTCTGTATGCTAAAATTTCTCGAAGTTTCGAACTATCATTGATAAATGCGCAGTAACGTTAGAAAGGGGACGTCTAAAGCGGGGGCAACTCCTATTTCTTAATAATTTTCTCGATTAACTTTAGAGTTAGGGTCATCTTATATTAGTGTTAGGCTAGGTTTTAGGTAGTTACATATAAGAAAAATTGCCTTCCCGACATTTTTACTTAACCTACCTGAGGTAGGTTAGACTACCGTTCTTTGTATTTTTTAGGTTTTTCGTTTTTGTTTCTTGTTTTGCTTCGCCGGCGATCATCAAAATTCTATAATTTGATTGGCCGTGGTCACGTGAAATTACCCCCGCTTTAGACGATCTCCGTTAAAAATGACGGGACAAGTAATTGCATGTATTTTCTCGAACTTTCCTGCATATACTCAAAAAATTTATGTATAACAAAAAAGACCCTTTTTTCCTTTTTTCTCAAATTCGAACTATCCATTTATTTTAAAAGGTAATGTCCCAGTTAGCGAACCCTTTTATCTGCCTTGCGTTTTGGATTTTTTTTTTCGGAAATGCTTGCTAAATTCTATCGAAGCAAAAGTGATCGGCGTTACAAATTATAATACGCAAATGATTAAAAACTCACTAATTGGTCATTTATCGCATCACGTGACTTAAGAGATTGGTTTTTTTTCGTATATAACAGATCAAAACAAGATGCATAATTATTTCTTTCGCAGTCCTTCGGAATGGAATATTGAGGATTTTCTAAAGAATTGTAAAGAGCAGAAAACAACAAGAGCGAAGATAGGAATTTACATTACATGTTTGAATAAAATCCTTAATGATGAGAATGAGGAAAACCAGAGGCGTGAGACAGCACAGAAGTTGCTCAATAAATATCGAACGGCAAGTTTTGTTTTATTTAATAGTATACTGTAGAATGATTTGGTGGCGTGACGAAGACCTTTAAGCTTTTCGTCATTCAAGTCTTTAAGCCGAGCCACGAAACTAGTTTTGAGGCACAGGTGACCTTTATGCTCGCCTGCTGTTCAAGCCTTTATGCCGACTCAATTCTGGTACCACTGGGGCACAGGTGACCTTTATGCTCGCCTGTTGTTCAAGCCTTTATGCCGACCTGGTGGATAGAACTTGTGGAAACAGAGAACATATTGACTAAGAATGTTACTAATTTTTCAAGCTTTCATGCTAGGGTGATAAAACTGACCGAAAACTCGCCAAGAATTGGGAGTTGAATCGTGAACCGGAGAAAATACCATCGTTTAACATTTACAATACATTTTCGGGAGGTGCTCAAACTATTGGAACCGTCAACGACAGAACTTTCATTACTGGGTCGTCTAAAAGAGTAGATCACGAAAAGGTACAGATTATCTAGAAATTGATAATAAATGAAACTAAGTTTGCATTTCTTTAGGATGATGATAATCAGACTAAGCAAACAAAGCAAGTACTTTTTCATGAAAAGGGATCATCAGGAAAAGGGGTCTGCATACTGTATAACTTAAATTTTGTCTGCAAAAAACATCTTTAACAGAAGATAATCGAGTTAATTTTTTTAGAGGGATATATTGCCTAATGGGACGAAAATTAAAAAGCCAGCTCCTTTGAACCTTATACCATCGGATGAAGACTCCTCTGACGATGACAATTCCTCCCAAGTAGATGACTATTCCTCTCAAATAGATGATGATTTCCATCAAGCAGATTACTACGATCATGATGATGATAGCGATGAAGAAGACGCACCTACCCCAGAAGAATCTCTCAATTCCGTCCTTAGTGGCCCAAAGAATTGGATTCTTCCCTCCGGAGAAAACGTTTGCAACATTATCACTAAGAATACATCCGCCAATGCGATGGCTATTAAAAGAAAGAAAAGATTATCAGCCGTAGAGAAAGCAATATTGCGCTATGGCGCATCACGAATAATTGATTTATCGGCGCACATGAAACAATGGTTTTCTCTCGAAGATAGAAGATTCATGATGAAAGATCACATGTCTTTATTACAAGTTCCCGACCTGACAGACGAAGAAAGTTCTTTTATCACAACTATCGAGAATGTACATGCATTGTTTCGAATCTGCTTGATTTGTATACACAAATATGCATGCTGAATAATTTTTTCTTATACAGATGGTAATCGAAAAAAGAATAAATGAAGCATACGAATTTTGCGTTAAAAAGTTTACTAGCTCTGACGCGAACAGCTATGTGCGCAAGATCAGCAAAATATATTTAGATTTGTTAGTACTTTATTCTACTATAAATTGCTTTGATTCTTTATTTTTTGTGATTTAATTCTGATAATTTTGATGCTTATAGTATTTACAGAAGCGAAGATGGCGATATGTTGGATCCTGCACACACTGAGATTGACATTATATTAAAAGCATGTTCATATATCGTTGAAGGCCTGAGGAAGATTCTGGTAGTAAAACAAAGATGGTTGGTATAAATGAAATTTGATAGTTTCGTATTCCAATTCTCACAAGTTACTTATGTTACAATTTTTGTATATTAAAATAAGGGGAGAGTCGTTCTGCCCATTGAGCAGAAACACGGACTATAAAAATGGTCGCAAGTGCGACGTGCGCTTCTTATCACCATCAGGAGTAGACCTTGGAGAATGGGAGTTTGCGTCAAATGCAACACCACAAAAGGCAATTGGCGACCGTTGTCGATCAGCTCGTATTAATCAGTCGATATTAAATGGTCTGTTGAATCGCAACCTGACCAATGAACAGGCTAAGAAAATCAATGTTCCCTTTTTACAGATTGCGGGTACGAATGGGCAGATGTTAATTGAGGATTCAATTGAGGGTTTCTATGTTGTCTTTCCGGGTCCAAAGTTCGAGTTACCTACGAAACTTCAACATATCGAAAAATTGAAGTCCTCTATAAACATTATCAAGTCTGTCATGGTAAGCTTACAGTTATGTTTGTTCAATGACGTCAGAAATAATCTATTTTAACGTTTTACACAGGATATATATGAGCAAATAAGCGAAATCGTAGAAACTAAAGGAAGTACAAGTAATGCACTTGACAGTATTTTTGGTAGTGATGATCTTTATCTGAGTAAACCCGCCCATTATAAAGCTGAACTTATTCATGAACCGTGGTGGACTCCCAAAAATAACAAAACCAAAGTTACTGACAACAAAAAAATTTGAGGGTTTGTACGATTATTAATAACCTTAAGGGCACGTTTGTCATTCTCATACTCATTCTCTTTTTTTTTGATTTGATTTCATTATTATTAGCTGACTATTAAAATTGCGCGATCATTGGAACAATCAATTTCAAATCCACCTCGATAATTAGAATAAGAAGCATCACATTATATCTATCATGTAATTTAGTGCAGTTTAGCGTAGAAATGTTATCATAGATAACTAATGTATTTTATTTTCCCATATTAATAAAGTACCTGGTAGCATTTCTATCATAACTACTTTTTTTTCGTATGGGTGGGTGTATCGAATAATAAAATTATTCCTAGCAAAGTGATCGGCGTTCCGAAAAAGAACGCGCACGTGATTTTTTCTTTTGGTCGGAGTTAATGTTTTTAAGTGACAATTCTTCTATAATGTATAGTGAAAATACTATTTTCTTGAATCTGAAAAAAATCTTCAGTACTCGACTAGTCCTCGTTGATTTTCCAAGTGATAAGAAATGATAGTTCGAATTAAACCGTTTTCAGCATCATCTATATCAAAATTATGTTGAGAAGAGATTGAATGTAATAGCTAGAATGATCAAATAAGTGTTTTATAATCACTTGAGCATCTGTGAACTCAATGAGCTTTTACTGCGCAACAGTCATGTGTTTTTTTGCTGACCGATCGGTCAATGAGTTCTGAAAGTTTTATGGTTTCCTAGCACCTTTTTTCTCATATTTGTGATACCTGCACTGTTAAATATAGTAAAAAGCTGTGCATGCTGGAGAATAAATAACAGGGCAGATAGGAAGTGGATTTCTGGGACCATGCGGTCAGAAATATTCGAGGTTCTCTTTTAAAATTATCACATTCACATTCACACCGCCTATATATTCCATTCGCTACTTTTTTCTTGTTCTACAATATAAATGTGAATGATGATTACATTCCGATTTTTTTCATTTGTATATTATTCGTGCAAAAGGCACAGGTTGTACGAAACGTGCCATACATAAGCCAGGTAATATTTATAATCCCCGATCACTATATCAAGATTACGGGAGGATTAATTAATAATACCCTGACCGTATGTGAATAAGCGAAAACTTCGTTTCCGCTAATTTCCAACGGATCAGGATATTATTATTACAAGGCAGGAAATCAGATTGAGGTAAAAAAACTTTATTACTTAGAGTGTGACCTCTAGGACGTTTTACAAGGTGCAGTAATGTGGCGCAGTAAACCCGAAAAAGGATCACTTTGATTTTTTTATAATATGAAGTATTACATACCCAATATTTTCCTGACTTAGTTTAGAAATGTTTAATGCAGTAAAAGTTCTAACTCTAACTATTTTATCCTCATCAATAGCATCAAAAAGATTATAGATTTTCTGGGTTTGCTCTATTTTTTTGTGCAATGCATTATTACTTATCTCTTTTGGGAGTTGGCTTCTTACTTCATCATTTACTAGGACCTGAGCAACTTGTCTTTTGTGAGTTTTTTTATGATATTTAAGGTATTTTTTAAGATCCCAGTCAAAATTATAATTGGTTCTAATAAGTTCTTGATTAGTTTTTTGTGGAATTTAAATTTTTAGTAGATAGTTTATTGATTAATTTTTTTAGACTTGGAGGTTCTTTTTTTTCATCTTCTTTACATAATCTTGTTTAGATTTAAGCTTGTTATTTTGGATCTGATTTGCATAAGTTGAATATAATAGAAGATGTGATAAGATAGAATTAGAGACACAAAGTGTCATTGCTTCTGAGATTATTGTATTCTGGTTCTGATCAGATACTATTTGTGATAAAATTTTCATTGAGACAATGGTACTTGATGTGTTGCTAATGTGTTTGATTTCTATTGTACACTTTGGGTATTGTAAAAGATTTTTTACATAATGTTCAAGAGTATTGTGATGAAATATATAGTCACAAGTAAGTATGATAAATAGTTTTTTAATTTTATACAAAAAACTCTTGATTACATTTTGAGCATAGGTTTAATTTTGAAACACTGATATATTTTGTAATAACATCTAATAAGCTATTCTTAAGAATATTCAATGTAAATATTTAAGATATAAAATATTTTGAAGAGTTGGATCAGTAGATATATTTGAAGAAAAATGTTGTATTAGATTTTGTATATATAGTATTATTAATAAGACTAGTAAGATTATAAGTTATAATCAGATAAATTATTTTATAATGTTTTATATACTTAACTTATTTTTATTCATTAAATATTTTTATTACTAACAAGACTAATTTGCAGATTTTATTAAACTAATTTCAGATTTGGTGATCTATTTATTCATGAATTATTTAGTATAAAAAGAGATCATTCAAACTTCTGAAATTTTACTTTGCTTATTAGAAAGATCAAGTAATTGGTTCTATCTAATATATTAAAATCTTACGTGTCACGTTTAGTTTACCCTGTATAAATAAATTCAATACCATTCTGGATCAGTCCGAAAATTACAAGGTCGCGTAATTTAACCCGGCATAAATTTGCTATCCAAAAAAGTTTCGAATATTCCGTGATACCTATATCAAGCACTAAAATTCAAATACAACAATTTAGACTAACAAATTAATCCTTTTATTTACTTCGAATAACTCACGAAACGTATTATTTATTATAGCCAGAAAGTCCAGAACGTATTGTCCTTATTTAGACTACCAAATTAATCCTTTTATTTATTTCGAATAACTCACTAAACATATTATTTATTATAACAGAATGTATTGTACTTATGGTTTTTCTAATTAATAAAACGAAAGACCAGAACATATTGTATTTATGGTTTTTCTAAGTAATTGGAATATTCCAGTGTCTTTTAAAATGACTATAATCCTCCAATTTTATGCTATTGAGCCATTTGTTATTACACCCAAAAAAGTTTCGAATATCCTGTGACAACTATATCAAGCCAGAAAGTCCAGAACGTATTATACTTACGGTTTTTCTAAGCAATTGGAATATTCTAGTGCCTTTTAAAACGATTATTATAATCATCCAATTTATGCTATTGAGCCATTTGTTACTATTTGTTTTCTTCTATAGTTCTTTGTTGCTGTGTCCTGGATTCAACTAATAATTAGAGTTATAATCTTCTGAAAGCGCATTAGAGTTATAATCTTCTGAAAGCACATCAGTTATAATCTTTCGAAAGCGCGTTAGAGTTATAATCTTCCGAAAGCGCATTAAAAATTAAATCTACAAGATTTTCTGGTTCAATTGCATTTCCTTGATCGGTCCAATTGCATTTCCTTGATAATTTTCATTCTTTTTTCGTTTATTATTAATGGAAATTAGGTTACAGCATATTTTTATAGTAGTGTGTTTATTGGATTTTATGCTTTTAACGATCGCTTTGCACTTCAAAGAATCGAAGAAAAAAAAACACTTACTAAATCAATCATGTTAATATATTGATAAATATTAAGTCATGAATTGACAATATCATATGATTTTCGCAACTTTTTTAAAAATAAAGATGTTATCTTTTTAGACCGGTTAGAAATTTGTTGAGAATTAATTGTTTACCGTCAAACCTTCATATATGCACTCCCATTGGGACCGACATTTATAGTATGGTTTTATAAGTGTCATTATTAGTTGGGACTGAGCCGTAGGGTGCGTGCATTTATAGAGATTATTTACGGAATAGATAAACGCAAAAATAATACAGTAAATAAGTAGTTACGATTAAATTTAATTATGATTATATGCCTTAAGAAATTTAAGTTTCTGTAAAGTGAAAGAAGTAAATTGTAATTAAATAATAAATATTCATGAACTTGCTTATTACAAATAATAAATGTTCTAAATAACTTTATACTCATATTAAATTAACAAATAAAATTGTAAATCTTAGTGAACTTAAACTGCTTATTTTATCTGCTTAGATTAATAAACGTTCTAATATTCACGCGATTAAAATATTCTTTATATATGTACTTACTAATTTAATACGAATCAAAAAATTAGGCGGTAAATGTTCATTAATATAATTCCAATAATCCTTAATTAAATTGAATTTTATCATTAAATTGAATTTTATCAATATTATCAATTGTCAAAATTAATGGATCTATTTTCCTTTATCTATATAAAAAAATGAAGAAAAAAGATTTAGTAAAATTCACACGTGTAATAACAAATTGCGTTGTTATAAGAATATCGTCGTATGCCGATAAATGTTATAGTCCTGTCCTAAACACGTCGATATCTCTAATAATTAAACCAATATATAATTAAAAGCTTAACCTATTATATATATAAAACATTAAAATATTTAAAATATGAACAACGAAACTCCTAAAGAACGCCAAAAAAGGCTCCAACGTGAATGACAGCAAAGTTGTCGTAGCCGAAAAAAAAAAAAACTGTTAAATCTGGTGAGATTCCAAAAGCACGTATCTATCCCTGGACTTCACATGGTTTGCACCGTCATACACTAGGCAGCATGAATCATAGATGTTCAAAGTGTGGAGCTCTTATGTGGCTTGATGAAAGAATAACTAACACATCTGTAAGAATACCAGCTTTCTCTACTTGCTGCGCGAATGGCAAGGTTTC
>CAJVQA010003842.1:0-18614 GCA_910591915.1 Cetraspora pellucida | reverse complement strand
CTAAAAATTAAAAAAAAATTAAAAAATTAAACTAAAAAATAAAAGCAAAAATATAAAAAATAAAAAACAATTAATAAAAATAAATAAATTAAAAAAATTAAAAAATAAAAAATAATACAAATTAAAAAAATAAATTAATAAAAAAAAATAAAACACTTAAGACCTAGCCTCGGAGCAACGCCCGAGCCTAAGACCTAGTCCGATTACATTAATGGGAATCTTTGTAAATATTTGTCCGCTTAAATCGGAGTAATGTAATGTGTAATCAACCAAATCACAAAAAGATCAAAAAAAACCAATGCTTTAGTTCTCTAATAAAAAATGTTGAAAAAGATAAAATTGTGAAATTAAAAATTGAATTTAAACAAATATTTTTAATAATTTTTTTCCAAGCTATAAATATGAATAATTTTTTATGTATCTAAAATTTGTTTAAATTACCATTCCTCAAATCTGTAACAGGAATTAATTAGCTAATCAATAATAAAATTATTTATTTTAAGTTTACTCTAAAATGTATGTTATGGATATAATATGCCCCGTCGTTCACGCGGTGTGATCAGTTAAACTGGAGTTATCTATATGTAACTTCAAGTATGACGGATGTACGTAATCCCTCACTTCATGTAACATTAACGGTTCCTCCTGTTGAATTAAGCGCAGACTTTAATTTGATTGATATTCTATATTTAAATATACTATATGATTAAAATTTCGTGTTGAAAACTTTTATTTAGAAGTCAAGCTGTTGTTAGCATAGTAAAATCTTGTGTTATTTACGATTTTTCTGTTTTCTTGATGTTTTTTAGTTACACGTGATCTGGTGATTTTATTGGCAATGATCATAAGAAACTTAAGCACAAAATATAGTTCTTAGGGAGAAGTTTGTCTTATTAGTTGGATTTTCAAAACTATACGTGACTTAAAGCGTCGGAAGAAGCACTGTTCATATGTCAAAAAGGTCGTTACTAAGCAAGCATGCTTAAATAAGATCTTATTCGATTTTATTTTTAAACCTACTGGCACTTGTTTGAAGTTAGAAAAATATAGATGTCTTTGCAAAATATGTTAAGTTAATGCATAAAATTTTGTAATTTTATAATTACAATACTCATACTGCCAATGCATTTTGGAAAAAAAAAACAAAAAAAATTAAGTGCAATAATAATAAGAATTTTAACTAAAAAACAACCATGTTTGAATGACTGTTCTAAAACGTATGAATTAGTTACCCGGGCAATGTATTTACACTAGCCGATTAACAAATTTCTTCTTATGGAGGATATAGTAAAGTAGCAAAGTGATGGCGCAAAAATTTGACAGCCTGTGATCTCCAAGCCAAATCAGACCGAAAAATGGTATACACAAAACTGAGCTTGTAATTGAAAATGTTAAGATTCAATACAGCAATATCAATTATATCTTTGGATAAAAGCCTCTCGCAGGTCCGATTTCGAGGCTCATAGTCTTGAAAATTGCAGGGCCGCCAATTTTTGGCGCCATTATTTTGCTATCTGAATCTTAGGTTATTGAGATATTTCAGTATTTAGAAATTCATCTATGTCAAAGTCAAAATTCACGAAAAATAAGATATGAAACTATTCGACAAGGACCCTTTTTTACAATATATTTAAATTATGATTTATTAAATTATTTAAAAATTATCATTCATAATTGATGATTTTATAATTAAAAATTTTTATACAATTTTAATAAAGTTAGAGATTTGATGTTTTTAGTAAGAGCTTTTTCTAATACTTGTTTAATTTCAAGGTCAATTTGATTATTTTGAAAATTCAAAAAAGTCAATCGGGTGTTTTGCGAATAGCCTTTGCGAATGTTTTTGCATCCAGTGAACAAAAATTATTACTAAATAGGTTCAAAAAAGTAAGAGAGATGTTTTTACAGATTGCTTCCGCTAATGCTTTTCATCCTTCTGATCCAATTTCATTAAAAGAAAGATTCAAGAATGTTAAAGTAATGTTTTTACGAAGAGTCTCTGTCAATACTATCCCTCAGTTCAATTTACAATGGCGAGATTTAAAGTAGTTAAGGTAGAGTTTTTACAAAGAGTTTTTGCCAATGCTTTCGCCGCCTCAGAATCAAAACTAACCCGCGAAAGATTTAGTGATTTCAGGGTGGTATTATTGTAAAGAGCTTCTGATAATGCTTTTCCTCCTGCAGATCCAAAATGACATTGTGAAAGATCTAGAGATCAATAGTGTTTTTTTTGCAAAGAATCGTTATTAATTCGTTCATTTCTTGGAATTATTCAGATATTTATTAGAAAGACGCCAGTTTGAAACAGGATACAGGTCTTTAGCATTGTGCTGTTCGTTCTTGAGAATGTCGTTATAAAGTTTGAGTAACCTCCTTCATTAAACTATCTAGATACTTTTTTCTTTTATTTTCGAGGGTATCATCATCATTATAGTACGTTGTATGATTTTGGCTACCAGCGTTAATTGCATCACTTAAGGAAATTGAATATTTTTTTTTTTTTTGATCATTAAATATCATCATTAATATCAATTGTATCAAGTTGTATTTATACTGTTGATGGATGTCGGCCAACAATATCAACAACGTTGGGATTAATTTTATCAAATTGTATTATGTAAATGAAGTGACGATGATGTAATTTCGAGTGAATCTGAATGTACTTTTGCATAATCTTATTGATTTGAAGACAAAGTTTTTGGATAATCCTGCTGATACGATGATAGAACTAGATCATTAATTTGAATTTTATTTAAAATTTCAGAAACTGATTTTACATCCGGGCTAACATCAAGGTCCTTATCCCATCACTTTGTATAAAGTTCAGCATATTGAGATGGTGTGCCTTCTATAGACTTTTCTCTATTGCCAACAAATATATGAATCATAAGAGCATCTCTTGAAGTAAAAGATTGGAATAGGGGTTTACCATTTGAAATTTCACAAAGAATTACACCAAAACTGTAAATAATAGATTTTTTGGCACGCTTAAGTTCATTTAGACGTGAAGGATCTATACATGCTGGCATCCCATGGACAATTGAATTTGAAGTCATTGATGTCTCGTCTATCTGCTTTGCTAATCCAAAATCTGCAATCTTAACAATTCCTTGAACTAAAAATTTTTTATATGCTATAAAATAGCACAAATTAAAAGCACTTTAGTATCCTGATCCTAAGCATCAGATGCAATATATATACTTACAAGGTCTCAGTGAATAACATCGCGACTATGTAAAAACAAAAGACTTTGCGCAATTTCTCTTGCAATATTTAATTTATTTATCCATTGCAATTTCATAAAATTATTTTTTAAATATTCTCGCAGATTTCCATCACTAGCAAATTGTAATGATTGAAGCTTAATATAATTAACACTGCTATTCGAATGTATTAAGCTAAAAAAATTCTATACGTTTGTAATTCCATAAAAAGCAATAATATTTGGATGACTACTAACTCTTCGAGCTTTATTGCATAAAATAAATATAGAAATTTAATGATATATTCTAAAAGACTAAAGTTTCATTAATAATATCGTCTTTGTTCATATCATCACGCCTGCTTTTCTACGTGACTGGTTTGATCTTGTTTTTTTCTTAATAGGTTCCGAAACAAAGTCAGAACATTTATAATCATGCGTGAAACAGTAAAAAACAAAAAATAAATTATTTACCTCCTGGGTTTGTCCGTGTAGTCTTGATCCGATGAATGATCTTCCTCTGAACTTTCAATATAACACATTAATTTTCTTTTCTAGATGCAAGAAAATAATAAATCAGTATTAGCATCATAAAGAAATACAACATGTGAATCCATATCTTTGGCTTTCTACTAACGTTGAAAGATCCATTATTGATCCCGATCACTGAACTATCCTAACTTGGTGAAAGTGAACCGAGGTTCCATCGACTGATTTAGCTTTCCTTTCTTTCTTCCAATCTCGAGCGCGAACATAATCAGGAACCTGAAAATAAAATTCGAAATTAGTAATATTCTTGATTGTCTTTAAAAATATTATCCGACTTTGCATCCCACAAGGTCGACTCGAAGTCTCAAACGTAAGAAATTCTCCAAAGATATTATTGTCTTACGTCCAGTAGGGCAAGTGCCAAGTCGACTCAAAGTCTCAAACGTAAGAAATTCTCAAAGATATTGTCTTGCGTCTCAACACTGCTTCGTAGCTTGTCTCAAAGACTTGATTAACGCATGACTCGAAGTCCTCACGCCAACGCTACCAATTATTTAATAATTCAGCGAGTGAAAAAATAGAAAAAAATAAACTCGCCTGTCTATACAGATCAAGTAACTTATTCGCTCTTTCACTTGGTAGAAAGAGCTTTTTTATAGTCCAGTATGATGATATCATAATCTGAGCTACCCCAGTAAGACAACAAGGGGAACCGTCACATCATTTGTAGATCCGTTACACAATTCATAAAAAAATTTTTTGTATTGTTTTTGAAATGTGATATCGGTTGAAACCCGTGCAAAGTTGTATAAGTAGATAATTTATGAAACACCGAACTACAGTTTTAGACGTTGAGCAATAAAAGCCAAAAAAAAAGCTAAAAGCAACGATCCAGCAAAGGTAACGTGGGCTTGAGCATTAGTTATTCTTTTTTTTTTTTTTGAGTATCTCTGTTGCTTAAGCAACTAGGGGCGCAAGTGGCGCTCTTTATTAAGATATTATTATATTAAAATATTGTGAGCAGTCTATATACATTTTAGATATTTACAGATTAGTTTGACAGTTTTAGGTTTATGATCTAGTGTGTTGTGTTTTAAAACATGTATTTTCTTGAAATATGAGCTTTAATTAGTATACTAAGTGAACTTAGAGGAGTATTGGAGTTTTCTCATTTTAATGAAATGTATCAACATCAAATTTCATAGATTAAATTGATATGTAATCAGGTTATAGTAGTTAATGTTTGATATAGTCAATATTAGAAATCAGAAAAACATTTTCTAAAGTAATTAATAGTGATTTTTTATTGTTAATATTAAGAAAATTATATGTCTCTTTCTAGATTATTATATTTCTAGGATATTCAAGAGCAAAATATTTGAGAGTTTGTAATTCTTTAGGATATCAAATACAGTTGTCTGTTTCTGATGGTTTGATATACTTAATATAATAATATAGAGAAAGAGCTCAGTGAAAAAGATATCAAAAAATATTATTTTTTTTATTACATATAGACTTTAAAGAAAGTCAAATAAGTTGAGTAGGCTGAAGTACAGAATAAAGAGAAATAAGAGAAGATGTAGTCTTCTTTAAGAGCTCTAAGATTTTTTTAATTAAGAGCACATCTTCTTTCATTTTTTTGATTATGATTTTTTTTTTATCTTAAGGCTAATTAGTAGTAGAAAGAATCCTTTTTTAGTTTTTGTTCAAACTAATAAGTAGAGTTTCCATTCTGTAGATCAAGCTTTTGAGTATATATTGTTTAAACTTAGAGCTTGAATTAGAAAGATGTTTCTTTTTTCTATTAATATTATACTTATATTGTCTCTTTCATATACTGCCTATATAGAATTAGAGATAAGAAGTTTTATTTATTAGTTATTTATTTTTTTGCTATATGTTTATAAGAAAAATATTTAAAAGTCTAAGACAAATATATAATGATATAAACTAACTATATATTTTTATATAATTTTAGACAAATATAAAGAATATTAAATTTGAAATATATAAAACTTTAAAACATATATTAAAATAACAGTTATAGTTAGAAAAATTGTATAAGATATTAGGTTTAAGATTATACAAAAGCTTATATAGATAATATTAGAAGTTAGTTCATTATTAGTTAACTGTTAATACTGTAATAAATAAACAGAATAATTTTATATACTTAATAAAAAGTTTCAATATGTTTTTTTGATTTTAAATTCATTATGGTTTGATTTTTTTTTTATATTTTTTGTTTTTTTAAAACTTATGATTTAATTGGCTAAATTACATAACAATACATAATACCAAAAACTATCTGTTAAATTTTTATTTTCATGTAATAATTATTCAATAATAAGGATCATCATTAAATTTTTTTGATCACATGATATTTTGATAATATTAACTAATAATATTCAATCATAATATATATTAAATTATGTAAACTTTAATTATATCTTCTATAAATCAAAACTTTAAATATATTTTTAACATTTAAGCAAAGATATTTTAATAACTTTTAAGTTAAATTTATTATACAAACTTTTATAATCATAGATTTTTTCTTCTTATTATTTTTTGTATGTTATTATATAAGCATAACAATCCCAAATTAATATTCAATTAGCTAACTACAACTTATAAATTATGATCATAATGTATGATAATATTGTTATTGGATTATGTGATAATAAATATCATAAAATTTGTTTTATTGGGGCAAATAATTAGTTAAAACATGCTGCTACATAGCACATGTTAGCCAATTATTTGCTCTAACAAAACAAATTTCATGATATTAATTATTGCATAACCAATATTTTATACTTAATAAATTTTTTTTATTTAAATCTTTTTCTTAAATTGTAGATTATTAAAGACAAATTTGTTTGTATTTTTTGTATTTTTTTTTTAATTCTGATCTATTTTTTAAAATATTAAAATATTTAAATAAAATTTATATAATTATATTTAAAAATAAAAATTACTTTTTTGTAATATTTATTTTTAAATTATAAGAAAAAATTAAGTTATTTATAAACTAAAAATATATAATTTTAAAAAAAATTTTAATAAAAAAATTTTTTAATTAATCTATAATAAACTTTTTAAATATTAATTTGAAATCTATAGTTTTTAATATAACTTTTTAGTTTATACATATTAAAGATTACAAAAAAATTTTTTTTAAAGTGATCTTTTGGTTTTTTGATTTTTATTAATGCTTTTTTAATAATGCATTCTATAAGAAACTAATACAAAAAAAGTATAACCAATTTATTAGTATATCAGATCAGTTTGATATTTTTTTTATCTGGCCTATTCTGGTAACCTAGTTGGTAGTAACTTTTATTCAGAAGTTCTTATCTGTCTGGCTTCTTTATTTTAGTATTCATTTTATAAGACTAGTCTTTACAATAGTATTATTAAAAATCTATACTATCTTTTTGCTTAGATCTCCTAAATAAACTTTTTATTTTTTAATTTCAACAGATTTATACAGTTATAATAATTTGTCTAGAGTTTATACTACCTAATACTAATTTGCATTTCTCTATATAACAAATTATACAAATATTTTATAATCTGCTAGTTATGTTAATATAATAATTATTATAGGTATCTTAACATAATTATTAAAAACAATTATCATAATACAAGTATTACATAGATAATTATTCAAATTTTTATCATTAATAGGTTTTAAACATCTAATCTATCTCTTAGTAATTGATAACTTATTCACTTTACTAAGTTATTATAACTTTAAGATTACAATTTAATTATTACAAATTTAGTAATTTATATATAAAAATTAATATTTGTTTTAAGAATAATTTTTTTTAATTTCAAAAATATATAAAATTTTAAAAATATTTTAATTGTAAACCTTATTGTTATATAATCTTTAAATTTTAATAATTTAAATGTTCTTAATAAAGTTTAAAAAGTTTCTTAATAAAATTTATAAAATAAGTTTTAAAAATATTCTTTATTTAAGAAATATATTGCTAAAATCAATTGTTAAAGTTTTTTACAAAAATTAAATTTAAAAAAATCAATATAGACAAATTTATCTGTTATAGTTTAAGAAATAGTTTAATAGAATTTAAGAAAAAAGATTTATCAAATTTAATTTGATGATTGTCAAGATATCTTTGCACAGTATTTAAAAAAATTTAAATACAACTTCTATTTTGATAAACAGTTTGAATGTTTTTTAAACTATATATGAAAATATCTTGATAATTACTAAATATAATTTAATAAACTTCTTTTTGAATTTTATAAATCTATAAAATTTAAATAATAAATTACTCATTAAATTTGACTTAATAGTTATTAAGATATCTTTATTAAATATTTAAAACAATTTAAATATAACTTTTATTTGATAGATATTTTAAAATTTTTAAACTTTATATACAGATATCTTAACAATTATCAAGTTAAATTTGATGAAATGTTTTTCTTTAAATTCTATAAAACTATAGAATTCAAATAAAAAAAAAGTTTATTAAATTTGATTTAATAATTGTCAAAATATCTTTGCTCAATATTGAAAAAAAATTTAGATATACCTTTTATTTTAATAGATAGTTTGAATTTTTTAAAACTTTAAAAATATCATAACAATCACTAAGTAAAATTTGATGAACTTTTTTTTAGAATTCTATAAATTATAATATTCAAATAAAAAAGATTTATTTAATTTAGCTTAGAGGTTGTTAAAATATTTTTGATTAAGAATACAAATAGCAAATTTGATAATATTATATTAACTGTATACTATACATTAAACAATATAGAAATGATGCCAAAGAATATCTGCAAATCTTAGATTTTCTTTCAGCGACACTTATACAATACAACTAATACTTAATTTAGTAAACTACAATCATTAATATAACTTATATATTTGTTAATTTAATTAAATAAATGCTTTATATACTGTATATTTAAATTATGGTTTATTAAATTATTTAACAAATTATCATTCATAAGTTTATTGATTTTGATAATTAAAAATTTTTATACAGTTCTATTTCATTTTAATAAAGTTAAGGATTTGATGTTTTTAGTAAGAGCTTTTTCTAATACTTGTTTAATTTCAAGGTCAATTTGATTATTTTGAAGATTCAAAAAAGCCAATCTGGTGTTTTTGCGAATAGTCTCTGCGAATGCTTTTGCACCCTGTGAACCAAAATTATTACCAGATAGATTCAGAAAAGTAAGAGAGATGTTTTTACAGATTGCTTCCGCTAATGATTTTCCTCCTTCTGATCCAATTTCATTAAAAGATAGGTCCAAGAATGTTAAAGTAGTGTTTTTACGAAGAGTCCCTGCCAATGCTATCCCTCCCTCGGATCCAATTTTACAATTAGCGAGATTTAAAGTAGTTAAGGTAGAGTTTTTACAAAGAGTTTTTGCCAATGCTTTCGCCGCATCAGAATCAAAACTACTCCGCGAAAGATTTAGTGATTTCAAGGTGGTATTGTTGTAAAGAGCTTCTGATAATGCTTTTCCTCCTGCAGAACCAAAACGACATTGTGAAAGATCTAAAGAGATCAATATTGTGTTTTTGCAAAGAATCGTTACTAATTCGTTCATTTCTTTGGAATTATTCAAATATTTATTAGAAAGACGCCAGTTTGAAGCAGCATACAGGTCTTTAGCATTGTGTTGTTCATTCTTGAGAATTTCTTCATAAAGTTCTAATGCTTTTGAGTAACTTCCTTCATTAATGTATCTAGATACTTTTTTTCTTTTATTTTCGAGGGTATCATCATCATTATATTGCGTTGTATTATTTTGGCTATCGGCGTTAATTGCATCACTTGAGGAAATTGAATCTTTTTTTTTTTGATTATTAATATTATCATTAATGTCAATTGTATCAAGTTGTGTTGATACTGTTGATAGATGTTGGTCAACAATATCAATAACATTGGGATTAATTTTATCAAGTGAATTATTTTGTTTTGAAGAATTCTGATCATCAATTGAATCAGGTAAATGAAGTGACGATGATGTAATTTCAAGTGAATCTGAATGTACTTTTGCATAATCTTGCTGATTTGAGGGCAAAGTTTTTGGATAATCCTGCTGATACGATGATAGAACTAGATCATTAATTCGAATGTTATTTAAAATTTCAAAAACTGATTTTGCATCCGGGCGAACATTAAGGTCCTTATCCCAGCACTTTGTATAAAGATCAACATATTGAGACGGTGTGTCTTCTATAGGCTTTTCTCTATTTCCAACAAATATATGAATCATAAGAGCATCTCTTGAAGTGAAGGATTGGAATGGCGGTTTACCACTTGAAATTTCCCAAAGAATTACACCAAAACTATAAATATCTGATTTTTTGGTGCGTTTAAGTCCATCTATACATGAAGGATCTATATATGCAGGCATCCCATGAACAATTGAATTTGAAGTCACTGATGTCTCATCTATCTGCTTTGCTAATCCAAAATCTGCAATCTTAATGATTCCTTGATGAATTAAAATATTTTTTGAATGCTATAAAATAGTATAAATTAAAACCACTTTAGTATCCTGATCCTAAGCATCAGATGTAATATATATACTTACAAGGTCACGGTGAATAATATCATGACTATGTAAAAACATAAGACTTTGCGCTATTTCTCTTGCAATATTTAATTTATTTATCCATTGCAATTTCATAAAATTATTTTTTAAATATTCTCGCAGATTTCCATCACTAGCAAATTGTAGAACCATATTGTAATTCCCATCAAGATCTGTTTTTAATGATTGAAGTTTAATATAATTAACACAGCTATTCGAAATGTATCATTAAGCTAAAAAAATTTCCATACCTTTTGTAATTCCATAAAAAGCAATAATATTTGGATGACTACTAACTTTTCGTAACAATTTGAGCTTTATTGTACAAAATAAATATAGAAATTTAATGATATATTCTAAAAGCGCTCCCCATTTAAGTAATAAATAATACCTCATTAACAAATTCTTTAACGACCTCTTCGTTTAAATTTACATTAAGTTTGAGGCTTTTAAGAGCAACAGTTAACCCTGCGTCTTTCCACTCATATTTATAAACCGTTCCAAAGCCACCCTCGCCAATTTTTACCTTGTCTGTAAATTTATTATATTCATAATTGTTTATAAATCCGGCAGATATAATTTTTTCGAGCCAATCTTCTGAATTATTTTCCATAACTTTACAGTTAGTTGAACAATATAATATTTTATCTGAAGATTCAAAGATTAAATGGCTTAATAGTAAAAAAAATAAATAAAGATAAATAAATAAATAAATAAATAAAGTAAAAGGATTTATTAGCACATTATCCTTATTAGGTAACCAATATAAAAATTTTAGCGTTACGTATCCATATCTGATATCGATATCGTGTATTACATTTTGTGAAATAAATATTTATAGTATCATCGAAGTACTAGTACTACCGCTACACTTTTATTATTTATTTTTTTTTTTTGCGCCCAAGTTGCCATCTGCTCAAAATGACTGCACATAGGTCAAAATATATTTAACGTTAAGATTTATCGGTATAGTTATTTTCGTGAGACTACAATAAAAGAAATTGTCTTTGCATATGAATTGTCTTCTGTGTTATAATTTATTCTATATTGAGTGGGACACATAGATGTAGAATTCACTTATTTGTCCCTGTATCACAAATAATATATGGTTAAAGTAAGTGGTAAAGACTAAATTAGTTTTATATGCAAAATTTCATTTTTGATTCTTTTACATAGTAAAAGTGATTCTTGATATAAGAAAGTTACTGGGCAAATCAAAGTCTTTCTCATGTCAAGATTTTCTTATATTCAATGCTTTTATTATAGAATTCTCAAGTTAACTTGTAAAATCTTTCTTATATCGAGAGTTTCTTATATCGAATGTTCTTGTATCGAGAATTTCTTATATCGAAGGTTTCTTGTATCGAGAATTACTTATATCGAGGGGCAGTTTAGACACTACTATTCCATATTAGGTTTATTTACAAGACAAATATGTAAGTATACGCCCCAACCTTAATTCTAACGATAATTATGTCATCTGTTGTGCACATAAGCACCTGAAACGTTGTACATGTAGCTTTCACTTCAGGGGCTTATGGATTTTGCGATGTACGTACGTACGTACTTGAAAGCGTATATCTGATATGTGTATATTCCTTAATATCACAATAGATCACAAGGTCACAAGTCCCAATTCATCTGTGATGGTTATTCAGACAGAAGCCTGAATATTTACATTAAAAAGAAACAAAATACAGTATTAATAACTTTATCATGACAATTTGGTTTAAGTAAAAGTGTTTAACATCAATTTTACGTATAATTATATATCCAATGCCCTACTTAATAATTTTCACACCCACTGATTGTAATAAAATTTAAAATATTAAAAGTAACTTTGCCGTATGTATTAAGTGTTTTCTGGGCTTTGAAACTTTTTACAGCTTACTTGGGAAACATAATTATTTATTTGTACATTTGTTATAATGTAATATATGATATGGTAACTATTTGTCTTCTAAATAATGTTTTGAGCTCTTTGAGAAATTTTTAATATAGCAAATGATATTACTTGTTGGATACAAAAAATTAAGCTTGAAAAAATTCTGTGATATTTCATCATATGTTTACTCGTATTTGTCGCAAAGAAATCAAAGTTTTAATAATTGCATAAGGTTCTCAAAATTAAAAAAAAAAGATACCTCGATATATATTAACAAGTTTTACCCCCACAGCATAAGGGTGCAATGAGATAAAAAAAAATTTTTTTCAAAACTCAATTTCTTTAAGAATTAGAGCAAAAAGCTTCTAATTTTTATAAAATTACAAAATTAAATATAAAATTACAAAATTAAAATTTTTGGCTCATTGCAGTGTGGGTTCCATTAATATCGTTGCTACAGTATAAATTTTTAATAGATATCTTGGGTATGATCTAACCATTTGTGGTAGTTAGGGCAATTTCAAATTCCACTAATCCTTAACATTTGAAAACATACACAAGTGATGAAGTTACCTAAATTTTTGAAAAAATTCAAACAATTACTAAAACCTTGACTCATAGACAGAAGTTCGTCTGATTAGCTAATTTTTACAGATATCGATATACCATGATTACCCGTGATAATTAACCAGTTAAATTACCGGCTTTATACTATTATTAGAAACGAAAAAAAAAACTTAATATGTATAAAAAAATTTGCTAACTAATAAATATATACAAATATTTTATCACATATATTTAAGGGTAAATGTGATATTTATTATTAATAAACATTCATTTATCAAAAAACTTACACAATAAATAAACTAACTACAAGAACCGATCAAATATAAACATTAAACCTTATCTTTTCAAACCAACTGTTAGCAATAAAAAGTTTATTTGAATTTTAACGTAATAAAACAGTTTAAGCAAAGAACATTACTCTACAATATGTCTTTGTACGGTCAAATAGACGAAAATATATTGGTCTTCTACGCAAAGTACGTCAATTCTAAGATTATATTAGATATTTTTAACATAGTGAACATTAGTGAAACGTGTTCTTAAAACAGTATTGTATATAACATATAAGTAAATTACCCGTGCAATCGATTTATATCAGCCAATCAAACAAGCTTCCACGGAATCTAACACAAAACTTTTCATTTGTGCAAACCTAATTATTATTTACATGCTGCATTGTGCATTGTGCAATACGGAATATAATAAGAAACTCCATAGTGATTATACCCATAGATTTTTCCTTATGAAGAATGTGCAATGTTCGATAACCTTGTTTGCCAGAGTTAATTTTATCATTTGTTTTTTTTTTACAAATTCATCTATATAAATATCTGTATAACATTTATATTTGAAGTTCTTATAGTAAAAGGTTTCAAACTCAATATATAATAATTTATTAGTTTTGATCTTTTAAAAAAAGTTGTAAATAACTGATTGTATAAAACATTTCAATTATGGACGATAACAACAAAGAAAATGGTGTAATAGGAATAGAAGCTGCTTCAGTTACAGATAATAACACGCTTACAAATAATAGTACACAAGAAAACATAGAATTAGGAGCAGATATTCCGCCTGGAAGAGAACAAGAAAGGAAGGAAATAATTAACAGAATTTCAGGATTGGAATTTAACATTAATCATATAATTGGAGCAGGTATTTTGATCAAAAGTTAATAATATTAATTTTAAGCAGTTAAGCTTATTTTGTTTTTTTTTCATTTTATAAGGAATTTTTATAATTCCCAGCACAATATGGAGACTAGTACAATCTCCTGGAACTGCTTTAATGTTTTGGCTTGCTGGTGGACTTATAAGCTTACTTGGCAGCACGATTTATGTTGAGGTCATTGATTATAAAATTTAATTAAAATAATACCACATATGCTGTTTCTATCACTATATTATTTAATATTTTTTGTTTTATTTTTTTTTCGGTATTATAGTTAGGATCTAGATGCCCCAAAGGATCTGGGGAACAAAAATACCTCGAAGAGGCATTTAATGACCAGAATAAACCTGGTCATATATTCAGTTTTGTTTTGACTACGTATGTACACATTAATTAATTCCTTAACAAAGGCCATCCAAAAAATCCAATGTAAACTTTTAAAAACTCAAAGCCGAAATCTCAAAGGTTCAAAAATTGAATCAGTGAGAGACTTCTATAAGGATTATGTTATTTCTGTATTTTACGGTTAATTCTAAACTAGAATGAGCTAAGTTATTATAAAAGATTTATTATACCGTAAGATTCAAGTAATCCTGATAACCAAAATAATCAAAGCATATTATACTATATAATTATTGTAATGTTGATGTATCGGAATTTTATAGATAGATTAGCCATAACAGAAAAATGTCGCGGTATCTCAATCACCGACCATTTCGACACATGTGAAATGATATCCAGATTTTGGTTCCAAAAGGGGGACGGAATCCAGAAAATCAAAAATCTTGAAACTTAATCATCACGTCATGTGATGCTGGAGTCCCAATGTTCAAACTCGTTTATTATTATTATTAATCATTATTACTAATCATAAGCAGAGTTTAAACTTTAAAATTGGATCTCAGATAACACACGACATGATAATAAATTTCAAGAATTTTGATTTTCGGAATTTCGACCTAGACCTATCCCCAATTGGCCTCTTTTGAAGCGAAATCTTGCAGCAGTAGGGTATTATTTTACCTGTGTGAGTCTGAAAAGTTATACTGTAACATCATGTGACACGTAAACATTTTAATTATTAGTCATGTTACGTCCAATTTTACCTTTTCAAATTGGGTTGGAAATAGCCGGTAATCTTGAGACTGCAACTTTTTTCTGCTATGACTAACCTACCTGGATTTTAAACTTGGATGTGGCCTTAAATAAATTCTATAATAATCACGTAATAATAATATGCCAAACTTTTAAAAGAATTATCCTTCCTGGCGCAATTATAGCCGACTCCTATGCGTGCGCCAAATACTTTCTTTACGCAGTTAAAGGGAATTACGAAAATGAGGATATATATTTAGATTCTATGTACGTTGTGTTTTTCAGTTCTAAATTACTTTACTGCATATTTTAACCTTATTTTGCATTATCATTAGACCATTACGGCTTTTAGCCATTGCAATTTTATTTGTTATCACTTTGTATCATATGTTATCCAATCGATGGGCTATCATAATTAATAGGATGTTTGCCATATTTAAGTCTATTGCCATACTTTTCGTTTCAATATATGGCTTTGCAAATGCCAAAAATCAATTGACTTTTAATAATACTCCATCAGATGAAGCATATGAGCCGTCTATTATAGAACATATTGGAAGTCATGGAAATTCTATAGTATTGGTACTGTATAATATATAATATCTTTAATTTTTTTTTACTTAAAAAACTTACCTGAAATTCAAACATAGATCCTATTTACATATGAAGGTGTGTTAAGATAGTTTTTGAGAATTTTCTATATTCTTCTGAAGATAAGCACTACAGAAAATATCTTCTCTGACCAATTTGTTCAGCATGATGTACACAAAAAGTGTGCTTATTTGTCGGAAGAATACCGGTAGCCATTGTATTATCAATAAATCGTTACTAATTAGACATCACATTATTGCATATAAAAGGGTGGAATAATGTAAATTGTAAGACAATTCATCATATTATGACTATTTAAAAAAATAAGATTAAATTTGATTAACTATGAATACCTTTTTAGACTTAACTGAGGAGTTAAAATCTCCAAATGTAAACCTGAAATTCTCAGGTTTTCTAAGTGTAATCGTTTCTTCTATACTTTGTAAGTTATAAATATATTTTTTATATATCTAATTTATTTGATTCATTATTGTTTTATCTGTATTTATACTACATTACATTTGTTTGTTTACTACAGATTTAATGATTAATACTGCTTTTATATTGGTGGTATCACCTCATGATGCCATAAATTCTTATGATGTTATCGCTATCAATTTTGGACGCACATTATGGGGTGACTCAGGAAGAATATTTATGTCAATGTTAATCTCATTTTCTGCTTTCGGCTGTGTGAGTTCAATGGTTTTTATGTAAGATTATTAAAATTTTACATTATACAATTTGATAAAATGTTTTATTACATTGTTTAATGATTTATCTTTTAAATAGGGGTTCTCGAGCTATAACATACGCTGCTAAATATGGGTTTATACCAAAAATATCCGACAAGTTATTTTATTGGAACCAAACATTTAATACCCCATTTTATGCTTTACTTTTACAATTCTGTTATTGCGCAGCTTTAATTCTTTTCATTGCGGTAGGCCAAAGCTTTTTCGTTTTTTTTGCTGAAATGTCATTGTATTCAGCTATATTATTCTATGGTGTCGGAGCCGTCTGTTTATTGGTATGTTGAATTAATTATTTATGTTTAAGCTATTTAATTAGTTACCTCATATACTTACCTAATTTCAAATTAGAAATTGAAGAAATATCATAAAGGCGCTCAATACCAGCATTTTAAAGTATGGAAAATCTTCGTTTGGATTTATTTATTATGCACAGCTTTTATTGCTGTGGCTCCATTTTTTCCAATTCGATCAAGTAAATACGAGCCACTTAATTATAAATCTTTTGTACCATTCTTTGCTTCATGGATCCCTATATTGATAAGTGTGAGCATTTGGTATCTTCATGATTATAAAAAGGTTTTTAATACACGGGAATGCTTTTGAAATAATCAGATATTCTAAAAATTTTTATATTTTTTATAAATAACAATTTATTATATCTTTAAATTAACAACTTTATCTGTAATAATAATAGTTACAATTCAATTGAAATTTTATTTGCTATATCTAGTTAATTTATCATACATTATCTACAATATTTTTAGTTCTAGATCATTCACAAGTTTTGACTTGTAATATTATGAATGTATAATTAATGCTGGGTGTTGAAATAAAATAAAAAAAAAATACCAAAATTTTACAAGAATCTTTTGGCAAAGCCTTAAAAGTGGTATTATAATAAAAAATGGAAACTTCCTTATCCCTTTACTTCATTTTGCAGACAATTTGGTCCGCAAATTTTTAATAAAAATTTGCTTTTGCTAGTACAACTCACATAAATCATAATATACGTCTATGCGTAATGTTATTATCGACAAGAGTACTCACAAAGTGCTTTTAGCTTATATCACCTTTATTTTCTTTTTAGTTTAGTTAAATAACTCCTACAGTACGTATCATTTATAACTACCGTGTTAAAGTTTTTATTGACAATTTAGAATTCCGATATTTTGATATTTGATAAATTCTGAATGGACATCCAACACATTCTCATGATTCGATTGAATCATTTATATATACGACTTTAATGGGGTAAATATGTGTGGTTATTGGATAAATTTTTGCAGGAAAGTTTTCCTGCAAAAATTTATGGTTAAATGGATGTGCGTATAATAAATGCCATAAAATTGATTAGTGTGATAAAATATAAAGCATAATAATAATTATCTAGTTATTAATTTAAATAAAAAAACGGCTAATAAGCTTAAACAAACTTTATAAAAATACCTTACTATCTATTATCATCAATCAAATCCTATTTTCGATCACTTACATTAATAAAATTTAAACTTTATTAGTCAATAAAATAGTAAAGATAACTTACCACTTTATGAATCAATATAAAGGTTTTTTTTATTGATCCTATTAATTTGAAAATTATTAATCATTTTTACTTTTAATTATAGCTTATAAATACAGTTAAATTTACCTGTAAGTTGAGATGTATATTTTGTGTTTTGATGACGCAAATTTTTTAATAATGTTAAAAGCTTAGCTTTAATTTTATCTGCTTCTAAAAATTCATTTTTAAATTCAAGTTTTTTTTTCATTTAGTTCTTTGGAACTTTTATCAAGTATTATCTCCCAATCTTGTAATTTTTCATAAATATTAGCTTCTGTTGGTCGTTTTTCTGGATTATTATCCATACATTGGTTTGCAAGTTCTATATAACAATTAGGTGTTCCCGGAGCAAATTCGGGACGTAGCCCACTAATTATGTTCAATTTCAAAAGGTTTATCGTTAAATGGAGGTTGACCAGTTGACCAGTTGACAATTCTGACATATAGTGTGAGCCGTGAAGCGTGATCCCGGAAGCACGTGGAAGGAGGTGAACGATGCGGCGCAGTAACAATTACGTAACGGCTATGTCGATCACCTACCTAATATGAGCTTCGCTCCTAAAAGTCGTTTACATCTAATACTGTAATAAGGGAAATAAATACAAACGATGATTAACGGGTTATATATAGGGTTGTTAATGGGTTGGGTTGGGTTGGGTTGGGTTGATCCAATTCTTAACCCACTCCAGTAAATTAGACTTA